>JAFEME010000108.1:0-69272 GCA_018831755.1 Niveomyces coronatus | reverse complement strand
AAAAGAGATTATTAGCGCTAATCCTAGAGGAGGGGCATAAAGTATACCTTATCTATAAAAACATTAAAATAAAACGACCTAGCGATAAACTTAACTAGAAGAAAATAAGACTATTTATTATTAAATAGAAACTATTAAACACTAACTATAAACTATTATTACTAAAAGCTATAAAAATATATCCTATATTTTATATTTTATTACTAGAGAAAGCACTAGATAGTGCTATAATCGCTATAAAAATTATAGTAAAAAATATAAATAAGTATAAAGTAGAAAGAATCCTTAAGGCATAAGGAAATATTAAAAATTATTATTATTTTATTAAATAGAAAGGATACCTAAATTTAGAAAACACATAGGAACTAATATATAACCTTAAGAACTACTTATAGTTACTTAACCGTTTCTATTAAAGAACGCCTCCTATTTTAATAAACTAATTTTATATAAAGAACTAATACTAAATTCTATATCTAGAGAACGTATTAATATAGGATCTAGCTCCTTAGAAGATATAGGAGGGGGATTAGAAGTCTAATAACGCTACTCTAATTCCTCCTACTTAATACGCTCTAACTCTTCTATATTATTAATACCTTATATAACTATATATATTATTTTCTTAAACTATAATTTCTTTTATTTTTAAAGGCAACACACCTTTATGCTTACCCTCTCTAGTTCCTCTTCTATATCTTCTAGTTTAGATTTAGCCTTATAATACTAATTACTAATATAATAGAGCTACTATAGAGTAAGAGGATTTTTATTATAGTAAGATTAATTAAGGTAAATATACTTATAATAATAAGAGGAGTCTACTTTAAACGCCTTATAGTCTAAGATACTTTATTCTTTATAAAAAGAATATAAAGGTATATTAATAAGCTTTCTAACTATTAATTTAAAAAAGGCGTTTTACTTATCTATTTTATAAGAAACTTTTTAAGAATAAATAGAAGGCCTTATAATATAATTAGCTAATATAATAGTATATAATAATATAAGAAGGAAAATTATATAGATATATAGGCGGCCTAATCTAAGGGCCTTAAGGATAAGACCTATAGAGGAGGAGTATTATATTATAAATAACACTATATAGGGCTAGTCTATAGTAGGCGCACTATAAAGCTATAGTCCTAGTATAATACTAAGAAAGAGGTTATATAATAGATTATTAGATTATTAAGATAATCTAGTAATAAAAGATTATTATAAAATATAAATAATTTAAATAATCTAAGGGATAGTAGAGAACTAGATAAGTATATAAAGGATAGAGATCCTAATAGCTAGGTAGTCTAGATCTCTACTAATTAATCTAAGTAATAGTTTTACTATTAGGAATAACTTCCTAATAGTACATACTATATACTATAATAAACTAACTTATTAAGTATTAAGCCTACTTATATTTACCTAACTTACTTCCTAAGAAATAGACCCTTCTATAACTTAGAATAAGCCACTATTATAAGCAGGTAGTTAGTTATATTTATATAGTATAGGTAAATTCTAGTCTTAAGCAAAACCTAGAATAGAAATATATTTTTTTTTTACCTATACTACTTCTATATATAATATGTGTATAATAGACATAATAAACTACTTATAGTATAAAAAGTACTGTAGTTTAAATAAATATAGTATACTGCCTTTTATAATGCCTGCCTTTTAGTGTTGATTTATAAAACACAATAGCATAAACTACTAACCTATAGGTATAGTTGGTTATAAAAGTTCTAAGCTAGTAGCTAAATTATACTAAAAAACACTATTTTTAATAACTATTATCTATTTTTAGAGATACTTAATTTCTTTTCTATCTTATTATAGTAAATATAACGATTTAATAATTAATATTTAGCCAAGTAGACTATTAAAATATATTTTTATAATTCTAGAGAATTCTTTAAAATTAGGTATACTTAAATCACTAAATTTATTAGTAAAAAGTAGTTTTTTATTTTTATAGTAATCCTACCTACCTATTACTATTACATTAGCACCTAGAGTAGTCTAAAAATATATATTATTATTAATCACTAAAGGACTATTTTATTATATTTATTATAGAATTGATT
Organism: Niveomyces coronatus; assembly: GCA_018831755.1. Taxonomy (NCBI): domain Eukaryota; kingdom Fungi; phylum Ascomycota; class Sordariomycetes; order Hypocreales; family Cordycipitaceae; genus Niveomyces; species Niveomyces coronatus. The sequence continues at coordinate 67,182 of JAFEME010000108.1, read as the reverse complement.
TAAATGGTTAATTACTATCTATTAGCTATTAAAAAAGGTGTATTTTAGTAAGATTTATGCTTTAGCTCAGAGCTTTCATGACCGACTGTAGGTAGTACCTTATCACCTACTAGGTGCTAGGTAGTAGTACTGTAGGTACCAAGATATATGTGCCTACCTAGGTACCTTGTTCTGTACCAGTAGGTACATACTACCAGCGGTACTGTATGTCTGCAGCACTACCTACTAATGTACCACTAGCTGTGAGTGGGCATGCGATTGGTGCAGAGGTACAGGACAGGTCATCAACCACTTACAGTACAGTACCTGCTGGTTTAACCACTACCTAGTACTGTACTATACAGTGCCGCAACTCTGGCCCCTCCCTACCTTCTCCTGCCTCCGTGTCAATATCAATAAAGCCCATGCCGTGTCACTGAGCCTCCTCCGCCCCGATCCTCCCGGCTTCCTCGTTTTTTTTTTTTTTTTGTTTTTACTCGTCCGAATTTCTAGAATTGCAGGAGACGTTCTCTGCAGTGATTTCTCGGTGCCCCAGTCACAACAGCTGCAACGCTGTCGACTCATTGCAACAGAAAAGTCTCTCTAGCCCGCGCCTGTGAATATTTCCACGACATGCGAACGCGAGCCGAGTAGAACTAGCGACCTCCAGCATTCCCGGTCTTCGTTCTTGGCTTTACAAACGACCAGTCCCCCGAGATTGGCCCAGATTCCGATCCTCGTATCCTAAATGCGGACGCATCAATCTCCTCACCAATCTCCCATTTGGTCTACCTGCTCGCTCCCCCGCCCATAAGACCAAATGTCTTGGGACCTGCTGCAGCGCTTCTTCGACTCGGACGTCTTCAATTCGAACCCTTTCCTACCTGTCTCCTACTTGTCGTAAGCAAATGCGCCCAATGATGGCCCCAAGCCCTTGAGCATGGACTGATTCTAGCTGTTTCTTGCTGCTTGCGCTTGATAGACGCTACGCAGACCATGTCGGCATTCACTATGTTCTCTGCAACAAGCTGCGCCAATTCCCGTACGAAGATATCGAGTTCTTCCTCCCTCAGCTATGCCATCTCATCATAAGCGTCGACAATGAGTCCATGGCACTTGAAGAGTTCCTTCTCGATCTTTGCGAGGAGTCTGTGACCGCTGCCCTGCTGGTACGCCTCTTTCCGATGCTCTCCTTTTAATATGCGTGTACGTGCTGACGTGCCATGACTGCCCAAAAGACGTTCTGGCTCTTCCAGACCTACCTCTACGACTTGTCCTCGAACCCCCAGTCCGCAGCGTTTCAAACGTGTCGTCGAGTCTATAACAAGGTGCAGCACATTGTTTTTGGCCTGGCCGATGTCGGTCGACACGAGAAGATCAAGGAGAACATACTTCCAGTCACGGTTCTCTCTAGTTTCGTGCTTGCTAGTATCGCCCTCCCTATGATTCCGAGATGGGCCGGTCCTCTGGCTGTCGCACAGGCGCGCAAGCCGCAGCCCGTCACAGACAATACCATCGATGCGGCCGAGGATACCAGATATGGCAAACCGCAAGCCACGACAGTCACGAACGCCAAACTGAAAAAACCCAGAGATAATCGCAGCAGGCTCGCGCCCAATGTCAATCTCTCGTCGCCTCAGCGCTCTTCAACGCCGGTGTCAATCGTTCTGACGTCAAAAGCAGTGCCCAAGCCCAAATCGCTCAAGGAGCCGAAGCGGCCCTCTGCACTAGAATTAGCCAAGTCGGAGGCCATGTCGAGCTCTGCATCACTTCCTTTACCATCTCCCCAGCCGACAACAAGGCCAATCACCCCGCCATTGACGGCTGGTCTGGCAACGCGCAATCAGTCTGACAGCATCCTTCGGCGGCACTCCCATTACGCAAAGGCCAACAAAGATGTTGCTGACCTCTCAGCAATACAGAAGACGCGCCTACTGCGCCAGCACTACTTTAGATCGCAGACACAGTTTCTAACCGCCTTGGAGGGCATTTCCAATCGCCTGGTCATTGTGCCCAAGCAAGCTCGCATGAGTGCGCTTCGTGCAGAACTAGCACTGCTCGCCCAAGATTTGCCCGCCGAGATTGATGTCCCAGTCATATGTCCTCCGGCTCTAGCAGATGGTGCGCCAGGCAAGAGTCGTCATCATCGCATTGTTCGCCTCAACCCAGCTGAAGCAACAGTATTAAATAGCGCCGAGAAGGTACCCTATCTGCTCATGGTGGAAGTTCTCCGGGAGGACTTTACTTTCGACCCAGACACGACAGATAATCAGAGGCTCCTGCCGGGGCTATTAAGCAATCGTGGTAACTCGAAACGGCTGTTCGATCTTTCGTCCGAGCTGCCCAAATCGGCGCAGGCGACACCGCCGCCGGAGCCTATTATTGACAGTGTCTTCGAACCAACCTCGGGCGATCTTGGAAGCTCCGGTCTGATCAAGTTGCATGACGAGGATGGGAACTCTCAGTCCACCGTGAAAGTTCCACATCATTACGGCGCCCAGCGCCTTTCTAGCGGCGCGACAACCGCTTCCACCACCCTGGATGCAGCTACGCCGAGAACATCTGGCGCCTCAAGATCGCGATCAAGCAGTCCTGGGTCGAGGCGAAAGATGACGCTACAAATAGCGCGTAATGCCTCAAACGATCAGCCTGATTTTTCCGCTCTTGCCACCCACATGCGGACCGCGTCGCAGATGCTCGCTCAGTTGGATGCGACCAGTGGGAAGCGCCCTAGGCAAGAAGTCGCCGCTATCCGTGCTAAAATCATTGCGTCCATGCAAACCCTCGAGGAGCGAAGTTTCGATACTGACGAACAAGGCCCAACGTTCGACACCATCATGGCCAAAGCGAGCACTGCGGCTGCCGCGACAGTTTCTGCTAATAACCCAGACTTGGACGACGATGCTCCGTTAGACACGAATCTTAACGCGAGTGCCGGCCGCGAGCGCATGGAGAACGATATCAAGACTGGTGGTGTCCAGCGCCGCGGTGACCGTGATGATCCCAGTGCTGCCGTGTTCGGTGAAGCATGGGAAGCCAAAAAAGAGCGCATCCGCAAGTCCTCACCATATGGCTGGATGAAAAACTGGGATCTGGTCAGCGTCATTGTCAAGACGGGTGCCGATCTGCGGCAAGAAGCTTTCGCATGCCAGCTTATCTACGTCTGCCACAAGATTTGGGTAGATGCTGGTGTTGACGTGTGGGTCAAGCTGATGCGTATACTCGTCACGGGCGAGTCGTCTGGTCTCATTGAGACCATCACCAACGGGGTCTCTTTGCACTCTCTGAAACGAAGCCTTACGATGGCGTCAATCGAGACGGGCAAGAATCCGCGACACAGAATAGCGACTCTTAAGGACCACTTTCTCAAAGCCTTCGGAGAACCTGGCAGCAAACCGCACAAGGCTGGCGTCGATGCCTTCAAGCGGTCGCTCGCCGCGTACAGCATCATCTCTTACATACTGCAGCTGAAGGACCGCCACAACGGAAACGTACTGATTGATAGCGAGGGCCATATTATTCACATTGACTTCGGCTTCATGCTGTCCAACTCGCCTGGCTCGGTAGGCTTCGAGGCGGCGCCTTTCAAACTCACCCATGAGTACGTGGATGTACTGGGAGGCCTCAACTCGCCAGACTATGAAGACTACAAGAAGCTCTGCAAGCAAGCTTTCCAAGGTAAGAGCGCATGGCGCTCACATGAATTTTTTTCTACATACTGACGACGTTGTAGCCCTCCGTCGCTCAGCAGACTATATCATTGACCTTGTTGCTATGATGGGACGCGAGTCCAAGATGCCGTGCTTTTCTGTCGGCGTGGCGACCGCCACGAGTTCTCTCCGGCAGCGGTTCCAGCTACATTTAAGTGCCGATGAGGCAGAGCAGTTTGTTGAGACAGATCTCATTGCCAAGTCTTTTGGAAGTTACTACACACGGCTGTAAGTGGATTCCGCTCTTCTTTGTTAAGTCTACTCGAGTGCCAAGAAGACGGTGCGCTAACTATACACAGCTATGATACTTTTCAATATCGAACGCAGGGTATATACTAACCGGCCGCATATGCTGCGAATCTTGCATCTATTTTGTTGTCGAAGACATGTTGTTCTCCCACCTAAATTCGCCCGAAGGAAACGTCAAAGACGTCTCTACGCAGTGGGAGGCTTTGCTGTTAAGAACATCTTCTCAGCAGATTTTTGCGCGCTCTTGATTTGGGCGTAGAATGATTTGTTTCATCTGATTTGCGTTGCGTTGGGTTTAAGAGAAGTTCAGAAAAACAACAGTTATTTCGGTGGATGTGTATGGCATTACGAGGTCTCGAGATGACTTCTTTTTGGCTAGCGATTGGGACCATCGAGCATAAAATGACACAGCTACTTGGCCTCATATAGTCATGACCGCGATGAAATAGACTACTATAAGAAAATTTGACAAAGATTGTCCCAAGGAATTTTTTATGTTTACATGTAAAAGAGCTCAACGAGGAGATGACTCTACGCTCGCAATGCACAATGGCTCAGTCTCACTTCGGGATACACCTTCGTTGACTGTTTTCAACAAGACTCGCAGGACGCCCTTTTAGAAGAAACCTAGAAAATAAATCATACTCTTTTCTCTTCCCGCAAGTAAGAGGCTAAGATCCGCAGACGCCATCCTTGTCCAACCGTTTTTTTTTGACTTTCTGCCGAGTATAAAGAACTTTTTTGTTGTCGATACAGTAAGATGAATAATATAGAACACTGAACTGAGGGGTTGCCATGGGGAGGGGGGGGGGGAGAAATTATTTGCTGAAGAAGAGAACTTCAAGAGAAAGAAAAAGAGAAGCATGTGAACAGAACTGCATCAGCTCCAGCACTTCTTACCGACGAGGACAACCAAGCAGCCGCAACGCCTAGTCGTGCCGCCGACCCCTGGCGCGGTGACTGTCATCATCACCGTCCGCCGAGGCCGGAGCAGTGTCGCTCCGCCGGCTCCCGTCCGTCACACGACGGCCTTTGCGACTGCGGCTGCCATCGCCGTCGTCGCCACCAGCGCCACGGCCGCGTTTTGTGCCGCCACTGCCGCCGCCGGAAGCGCTCCCAAGGCCAGCCATGCGCTGGGCTTCTTTCAGTAGGCGCTCACGGTCTCGCGCCTCACGCTCCAAGGTATGCGGGTCTTTGGCCACGCTGCTGCCGCCGCCACCACCACCACCGCCGCCGTTACCTGTCGCCGCGGGTGCGGTTCGGCCATCGGCCGAGTCCTTCCTCTCTTGTCTGCTCTCTTTGCCGCGCTCGCGTTCTCTACGGCGATCTTTGCGGTCACGGCGATCTCTTTCTCGCTCTTTGTCTCCATTTCTGTCGCGCTCTCTATCTCCGTTCCTATTGCGCTCTCTGTCACGCTCTCTATCGCGATCTCGGTCTCTGTCACGGGGACGGTCACGGTCACGGTCACGGTCACGGTCACGGTGGCGGTCACGGCGCTCGCGAGGGCGCTCGCGATCAGATTCGCGGTCGCGGTCCCGATCCCTGTCCTTGTCTCTCCGACGGGAGTGTTCGCGATCACGCTCACGGTCCCGATCTTTGTGCGCTCTGCGGTCGGGAGATTTGTCGTCACGGTACCTGTCCTTATCGCGGTGGCGGTCCGAGTCTCTGTCTCGTCTGTGGCGGCTTGGTCTTTTCGTTTCCCCCGGCGAAGCTGATCTCGAGCGGTCCTCGTTTTCACGGCGGTGCCCGTCTTCATCGTGCCTAGAAGTGTGCCTGCGACTTCTGTGCTTTCTACTACGGCCATGCACATCATCCGCATAACGATCAACATCAGCAGTCTGCGAACGATCAACATCAGCAGTCTGCGAACGATCTCGCTCGTGTCGGTTAGAGCTTCTATCTCCGCGGCTTCGACTGCCACTGCGACTATGACTTCTTCCTCTACTGGCCGTCCTAGACTGCTCATGAGGGCGTGTGCGATCACTGTCGGCATGTACTGGCTTCTGTCGTGATTCTTCGCCAATGTTCTCAGCATCCTCATGCGTGGGTTTAGTCTGGTCGTCAGCCGAGCCATCCGCCACATTCTCACCAACCTGATATCCCCTTGCTCGCAAGTGATGCAGGCTGGTATTCGGTAGCCCTTGGCGCATAGCCTTGGGACCTGTCGGGGCATTTACAGGGACATGAGCAGGCTGGCTATCTGTGCCGTCTTGGCCCGAATTCTGGCCATCACCTGGGTTGCTAGCTTGTGAGGGAGGCTGACCCGGAACATCATTCTGGGCCGGTTGTATTTGATTCTGGTTGTGGTACGTGCTTTGGAAGCCACCACGCCCATACCCACCACCATAATAGCCACGGCCACGGCCGCGACCGCGCCCAAAGTTTTGATGGCGGTAATTATTAAACTGGCCATAGTTACCTTGCTGATTGAATCCTGCTTGGAATCCTGAGTTAAAATTTCCATAGTCACCAGTCATCATACCAGCGCCATTTTGATTGAAATTATTCTGGTCGAAATTCCATGACTGAGAACTGTTCCAGTTATTATCGAAGCCGCCACCATAGCCTCCCGTGCCGTTCATGCCCATGTCTTGATAGCCTCCAAACATGTTTTGCATCATCATGTGATCCATGCTCATGCCTGGCATACCTATCATTTTAGTATTAGTACTAATTTTGCGTTGTCCAATGGCTGAAGAAGGCTTACCCATCATAGGAAAGCCCATATTGTTTTGCATGGCCATCATCATCTGCATCTGGTTAAAGTCGCCATTGCCTGTGAACGTGGGATTCGCGAAGCCATTTTCACTCGGCGCTGGCATGCTATCCTCCTCGACCTGGTCTTGCCTGCCGCTGATTTCTATCCCTTTGCCCTCGTTTGTCTGGACCGGTGCCTCAGGGCGCTTCGTCGTGATGATGACGTCGGAATCAGAATCATCATCTTCCTCCTCGTTAACATCGTCGTCATATTGAGCTCCGACACCTTGATCCTTCTCCGCGCCGAGAGCTTCTTGTCCTTGCTGCAACGGCTACGCTTGTTAATGAGATACACTTCCGAAGTGTGTCATTCAACATACCTCTCCGGCACTTTGTGCAACTTGTGAGCCAGTCTGTGAGCCAGCCGTGTCTGGTTCGTTCGCTTTTTGAGCCTCAACATCGGCGTCAGTAGCCACATCACCCTCTCGTCCAATCTGCTGAGTCTTCTCAGGCGCAGGCGTTGACTGTTCAGGCTCTTCTGGCGGCGCAGCCACAGATGCAGCCATTTCTTTTCTTCGGCTATCCTCCATCCGCTTCGCCGCTGTACGCAAATATATCAGGATCGTCGTACGCAACGACTTATTCGCAGCACAGTCCTCGGCGGATAGCGGCGAATGCTCGCAAACAGGACAGGACGAAGGGAGACTTGAGTAGCCTGCAGCGAGAAGGTCAGCTCATGCGACTGTCTTGGAGGCCTTTAGAGTAGCTTACACGAGTCACAGATTGCCTGCTCGCAACACGGTAAGCGAAACGCGTTTACTGCAAGCTTGCTACAGTTTGCGCATCGTAATTTATGCGGAATCTTCTCAGGCGCCAGTGAACTGTCGAACCTCACCGTTAGCAGAAATAGATTCCGGCTCGAGGATAAACGTACTTGATAAGCTCCGTCTGAGCTTCCGTGATTGAAGGTGCCATGTCTATGGTTGCGACAAATTTGACCCAGCATAAAAATCTTCCGCTTCAGGATGCTGTGTTGTTTCCGTGACTTCTGATCAGAAAGGAAAAATGGAGAGGGTCTCTTCGGAGGGAGGCCAACCGAAGAGACGGCGGGGATTTATATAAGTCTCTCCAGAGGGCGCATGTAGTGTAACATGTGTCGAAAAGATGAATGGAGCAGGCGAGCAAGGGGATGGCGAACGAAGGGGTCAAACGCAGCACATCCCCCAGTTGGAGGAGTTTGACGCGGCTATAGATTTTAGTGGGTCGCGGTGGATGGCTGCAGTCTGTACTTCACAGACAGAGCTATTGATCACGTGGTACATCTTAACACGAGATGGTGATCCCTTTCGCACGACATTGGAATACAACATTGTTCGGCTACAGCTCGGCCAAACTTCCTGAAACGGCCGACTTGCGGATTGTCTTGCAGCGACGCCGGAACACGCACGCTCATTATGCCATCCACCGCCTCTCAAAGCACGCTGACCTTCCTCTATCTAGCATCATAACAGACAGATTCATCTGCCGCAATTCCTTTCTCCTCCGGCTACCTTACCTCTAGCAAAAAAATAAAACACATTTGGGTGGCTGTACTGCGACTGCGAGCGGGACAGTGTGATAATCCGTATCATGAGCAATTCGCCGCAAAGTCGGCGATGGTACTACAGCAGAGCAATCATGTGAAACAAGACGCAGCGCCTTGTACATCAATACAGCCGCCGAGCTGGCCCCATCTTACGAACAAGACTGTGCGCCTGATACTCTGAGCTAGGTTGTTCCATATTTGCATTGAATCAGGCGAGACCGAAAACATAAAATGTACACATGATCCCGTACAAATCAAGAGGCACTTCGAGAAGCACGCGCCGGGCACCGTGCTCCGAGCAACAGGGATTGCGCGGCAAACGACATGTTAAAAAAGCAGGCTAGTAACAAATAACAAGCTCTTCAGCAAGCACACCCATCTTTCGTCCCTGCTTCCTGCGGACTCCCAAGGTTGACCCTCTGCTCCTCCCCCGTTCGACTGGCAGTATTCGCTGCACCGGCGCCGCGAACGCTCTTGAGGGATGTTTCGGGGATGGCATTTGCGATGGCCGTGAACACGTCTGAGACGTTGAATCCGGTTTTGGCACTGGTTTCAAAGAACAAAAGACTCTCCTCTTCGGCATACGCCTTTGCCTCGTCTGTGGGCACTTTGCGTGCGTCGCTTGAATCATCGCCATCGTCCCCACCCTCAGCCGCCTCGCTTGCGAGATCGAGCTTGTTGCCCACAAGCGCAATGACGATACCGGGAGAGGCCTGTCGTTGGAGCTCTGCGACCCAGTGTTTTGCCTTGATCAGTGATGTAGGTTTCGTGATATCGTAGACGACGAGAGCGGCCTGGGCGTTCCTGTAATACATAGGTGCCAAAGAGGCGAATCTCTCTTGGCCGGCAGTATCCCAGATCTCAAACTTGATTGTTCGTGTAGGTAGATTGCATTTTTGGGTAAGGAACGCCGCTAGTTCACGTTTCAGCAAAGATGCGCATTTCTCGGGAGACGAGTTTTACTACCTACCACCGATAGTGGGCTCTTTATTTTCCTGGAAATCGTTGTTGACGAAGCGCAGGACCAAAGAGGACTATAACATCGTTAATTGCCTGATGCGTATCTGTAGGTAAAGCCCGCAGACAATCACCTTTCCAACGGCTGCCTCGCCCAGAAGCACCAGCTTCACACTGCTGCTGGGTTTGGGGCCATTCCCAGTATCGGCCATTGTCGCAGAATAAGTCGTCGATAGTGTGATGTGTGTGAAATCGCCCTGGAATGGCAAAGTGTGAGCAGCGAGCAGGATATGTAGAACAAGGACAGAAAGAGGCGTGGCGATGACGACGGAGTGCGCTGGGTCCGGGCTGTCCTATCCTGCACCCGGCTGATGCGGGCTGGAACCCAGCCACATACAGCCTGTGTACCTACATAGTAAGTACTCTTACTGTCTGTAGACTGCGCAGCTGCCTACTAACATGCCTGCCAAGCTTGTGGCGGGGCAGACCCAGCTATTTGGCAGCTCCGGCAGAAAGTTGGCCCATCACCGGCGCCAGTCCTCGTGACCCATAAAAAAGTTTAAAGCGGCAGAAAAGAAGAAAGGTAGAAAAACTATCCAGAGCGGTCAATTACCTTGCGCTGGAGGTTTCGTAGGCTTAAGAAAGAAAGTCAAGTTTTCGCTGTGTCGCAAACACCAGTTGTCTATAGACATGTCGCTCAGTAACAAAGTGCGAAAGCGCAATCTGCTGGACGATTCAGACGCGGACTCGGACTCAAGTTCGGGTAACCAAGGGGTCTCACTCGACAACGGGTTCAAGGTAAATGAAGAGTATGCCCGTCGCTTCGAGCATAATAAGAAGAGAGAGGACAGACATAGATGTAAGTAGAGCTTGCAAATACTTTTGCTTTCAAGCATTATCTAACGAACGCATAGTAGAGGAAAAATTCAAAAGCGGCGAAAACAACGACGAGGAAGACTCTTCTGACGATGAGACTGAAGATGAAAATGGGTTCCTGGCTACCGAGGACCTCGATGCTCAAATATCTGCCACACTTCAAGCCATCAAAAGCAAGGATCCTAGGGTATACGACAAGGAACAGACCTTCTACAAGTCAGATGTTGCGAGCGGAGAGCCCAAAAAGGACAAAAAAGAAAAGCCAGTCTACCTACGAGACTACCACCGGGAGAAACTGATGCGGGGCGACATTGGAGACGTGGAGCAAGAAGAACAGCCCAAAACATACGCCCAAGAGCAAGAGTCTCTCAAGAAAGACTTTCTGTCTGGCATCAACGATGCAGAAACAGGTAGTGACTCAGACGAGGACGACGGCTTCATGATCAAGTCAAAGACCACGACTCAATTGCCACGCGACGACGCTCAATCCTCCCGAAAAGCAAGGATCAAGATTACTGAGGCCGATGTCGGAGGCGCAGACAAGGACCCCGAAACATTTCTATCTAATTTCATGGCCGCTAGGGCTTGGGTCGAGGAGGAAGGCGGCCGCTGGAAGGCTTTCGAGTCCGATGATGGGGAGGACGATGACGGGGCCGATGAGTTCGAGCAAGCCTATAACATGCGCTTCGAAGATCCCGATAAAAGCAAGGATGTCTTGCGTTCGTATGCACGTGACATTACCAACTCGCGGTCAGTTCGCCGTGAAGAGATCACGGGACGCAAGCGTCAAAGAGAGTTGGAGAAGGAGCGGAAAGAGGCCGAGAAGCAGGACCGCCGCGATGACAAGGCTCGTCTGCGCAAACTAAAGCTCGAAGAGGCGCAAGAGAAGCTGCGCAAAGTTAGACACGCCGCTGGCGCCGCGGGCAAGGAGCTGTCGGACACGGAGTGGATCAGCTTCCTCGACGACGCATGGGAGAACGACCACTGGGAAGAGGAGATGCGGAAGCGCTTTGGCGAGGAATACTACGCCATGCAGGACGATGCGGCGGCCGGCGACATAGGAGATGCCGACGACTCTGCGTCAAAGAAGTCAAAGAAGCCCAAGAAGCCGAAATGGGATGATGACATTGATATCAATGACATTATTCCCGAGTTCGACAATGAGGACACACAAGCCAAATTTTCGCTCAGCGACGTAGAGGACGCAGCCGAGAAAGACAACGAACAAGAAGAAGAAGATGACGACGCAGTCCCCGTCAAGAAGAAGCGCAAGACCGCCGACATCAAAAAGGATCGCATCGATGCGCAGCGGCGATCCCGCAAGGAGCGCGCGCAGCTCGAGGCTCTCGTCGACGCCAAGATGGAACTCACGGACCACGACCTCCTACCGCGGCGCGGCGCCGGACAGCCCTCCGACGTGACCCGGTCTCAGCAACCGTTCCGCTACCGCGAGACGTCGCCGCAGGCATTCGGCATGACGGCGCGGGACATCCTCCTCGCGCCGTCCGACGCCGCGCTCAACGACTTCGCCGGCCTCAAGAAGCTCGCGTCGTTTCGCGAGGCGGACAAGAAGCGCCGCGACCGCAAGCGGCTCGGCAAGAAGGCGAGGCTGCGCCAGTGGCGCCGCGACGTGTTCGGGCAGGACTACGAGCGCACGGGGCCGACGTTTGGGTTCGAGCGGTACGCCGAGGAGGGGGAGGGTGAGAAGGAGGATGGCGGGTCGTCGCGGAGGAGAGGGACGAAGGAGACGGCGACGACAGTGGGCGACGATGCAAAGAAGAAGAGAAAGCGCTCAAAGGGCAAAAAGTCAACAGAGCAAGAGGCGTGAGGGAGGATGCTCACACCATCATTCTCTAACAACACCTGCCTTCACAGGAATTCGTCAGCGATGCTGTATGTATATAAATCTACCAAATCAAATGCAAAAGACCGCTTCATCGTGGATATACCAACACGCAATCACTTCTTTGTGCACTGTCCATGCGCCATCCCCATAAGCTGACCAAGAATAAATTAGAATTTAGAGGTAGAAGTTGAAGATGAGAAATCAATCTGGCTGAGCCGCCCATGCCCCCGAAAAAAAAAATCCCCCCAAAAAAAGACCCCCCCAAAAAAAGACCCCCCCAAAAAAAGGACCATCACTCATCTTCTCTTATCTATACAGATTACTCCAAAAGATTCTTTGTTTTATATACTTACACACCATGTGCTATAGGCCACCCCCCATCTGATTTTGTTGCGGTATACCACCATTGCCGTGGTGGTTGTGACTAACACCAGTAAACATGTTGTAGCCTTCCATGCCATTGCCCGCCATGCTCAGGTCCTGTCCCACTTCGGCCGGCTCCATATCATAGCCCAAGAACCAGGAACTGTCGGGTGCCGAGTTGAAAATGTTCATCGTCGATGACGTCAATGGGTTCTGTTGCGTGGCATGTCGTTGCTGCTGCTGCTGCTGCTGCTGATGTTGAGGGTGCATGACTCCGCCGCCCTCGCTCTTGGGTACAGCACTGTGGGTTTGACGATTATTATTGCCCGGACCATTGTTGGCCATGCTCTGCCAGCCACCGGCGCTACTCTCTTGCGCGGGCGCATTCATACCACCCGGGACGACACCGAAGATTTGCTGCGACAGCCCAGGCTCCTGATTTCTCATCCCCATTGGCACAATGTCGGCAAAAAATGGCATCTGAGGTGGTGGTGCAAATGTTGCCATGTTATTCGGACTAATTGGCGACACGTTAGGCATGTACGGCTGCGTATGAGGCGGCATGCCGTGCGCATCATACACCGTAGAATGTTGAACATTTCCTGGATTCGAGAACTTGCGCTGATTGACCCGGAGACGTGGCGTTCCGCCGGATTGCTCGGATACCCTCCGAGAAGTGGGCACGGCAGACATCTGTCGCACCTCAGGCGTCGAGTGCTCTGTTTTCGAGCTTCCGGGACCCCCGATAGATGACTTCCGAAGATGACTTGCTCTTCGTTTCTGCGCCTGTGATTTGCTCGAATCCTTCCCCTCTGCTAATTGGTTAACAGGTGATAGGTTCGTTAGGAAATCTTCCACCGAATGCAGCTCCGCCTTTTGTTCCAGAACCGCATCCTCACCCACTTCGGGCCGTCTCGGTAGACTAGGTTCCATGAGGTCGACATTTGCCACACCGGAGGGATACCTACTAAACCAATCGGCATACTGCAGCATTGGCGATATAGATACGCAGGTGACACCTGATGAGCCTCGGCGGGAGCTGTCGTACGCAGTCTTGTACTGGCGACGCACATCATCCACCATCCAGTGAAACATGCCCCAATACTTCATCATCTTCTTGAGATACTTGATGTTAACAGTCAGCTGCTGCTCCACGGCTGCTTTGACGTTCGGGTTGGATGAAACCATGCCGTAGATCTGCGCAGACGACGACGAGAACGCACAATATCCGGCGAACGGGGCCGTCACGAAGCATTGCTGTTCTTCCGAGTCTCTCAGCAGTCGCGAAATGCTATTCGCAGCGTGGAAAGCCTTGGCTGTAAGACGGGAGATGAAGTCTGCCGGCATGTCGGAGGGGCTGCGCTGATTCGCGTCCACAGCCGCCAGACAGACGAAGAGCAGACCCTGATGTATCGTCATGTGCATGAAGAGATATTGAGTCGCGGTCTTTTCGGTAACGTGAAAGTCGAGATTCTCCTTGGAGTATTGCAACGTCGTCGGCAGTGTTCGTAACAACTCTTCGGCGTCGTGAATAAGACGTGTATATTGCGAGCGATCGTCCCAGAGTGGAAACTTTTCCTGGTCCTTACCGCCGTGATTGTGATACGTCACAATGCGACCCCAGAGAGCAAGACTGCGGATGAAGTAGGCAGCGGGACCCATGTTGTTTCGTAGATCGGTGTCCACGTCATCGCCCTCAGCTGCTGCAGGACCCGGGCTGCCATCGAGACACTCCGTCTGGGCAGGCATGTCGAGCTGGAAACAGCGCTCGTTGACAGGCAGAGGTATGTTGAGCGAACCGTCGGCGATGAACATGGGTCGGTCCGTGCCGGAAGAGGTGAAACGATCCATAAGAAAACATGCCCACATGATGCGTCTCCGAATCTCACGGTCAATGAAACTAAGTGGTACGCTCTGGTCCTTTTTTTGGGGATCGTAGCTGAGGTCTCTATGAAGCTGCAGAGCGTATGCCATGCGAATGGCTTGACCTCCAAGAGCCCAACTGCGGCTACCATGACATGTGCCAAACTCGTGCAGGCCAAGAATGAGCAAACACGTCAGAATAGTCATATTGGGCCATTCATATCGTCTTGTGCATATATCTCTGGCGTGCTGTGCCCACTCCTCGCCTCTAAGGAATGGCCGCGCGGTCGAGGGCAGTTTCGGATTCGTCGAGAAACGTGCGGATACAGCACAGACAGAGAGCACGACGACTGGCGGCAAGGAATTGCTTCTGGAGCAGCACGAGTCAGCAAGAGTAATGAATCAACTATATTGATAGGGTATGGGGTCGCGGCTTACTTTAGTTTACGCATGAAACTCGGCTTATGCAAGAGTTGATACGCTTGTCCATAAACATTGTCGAAGAAGACCTCGGCGAGATGCTCTTGAATGTCCTTGGGTGGAAGAGCGTCAATCCCTTCACGAAACAGCTTTGTCTCATCCTTGTCCGAGAAATCTGGGTCAGCAGGCGAGCTGTCGCCGTTGCCCATCTTGGATTTGGAGGGCGCATTTGCCCAGACGTCGAAGCCAGGTGAAAAGGCCTCCTCCGCACGACGTTTTCTGGCAGCAGCATTCCTGCTCGCGGCGCCAGTACCGGGAATCGCAGGCCGTACGACAGCGCGAGTGACGGGTGACAGAGTTCCTTGCTCGGACTTTGGCACGATCTTGATGATGCGCTCTTCCATGCGCTTCAGACGTTTATCCAACATGGCCATATAGTCGGTGCGCGGAGCAGCTTTGCGGCTGGTGACCTTGTAGACGCATGGTATCCGTGAGCGAAGGCAGTGTTTGCAAGCAGGCTTCTCGCCGGAGCAACGAATCTTCTTACGGCGGCAAGCGATACAGGCCAACGGTAGCCGTTTTCGGTCCTTGCCAGCTTTGGTCTTGAGCTCGCTCCAGGCGGGGATCTCGGCCTTGTCATCTTTGGATTTGCCCAGGTCGGTGCCGTCGGCGCGGCCTTGCACTGATGGATCAAAGTCCTCATTGGCGCTATCTCCAATAGAATTGTGGCCCGGAGATTGGCCATCGGGCGGTGCAGAATCGTCCAGGACATTTGCGGAGCCGTTGGCGGTATAGGCCGATGTATCGATAGCAAAGCTCGAGGTAGGACCGACCGTCAGCGGATTGATGTCAGAACTGCTCCCGGAGGCTGGCGGAATGGTAGAATGCAGCGCAAAGTGCTCAGGCCCGGAATGGTCGTCAAAGGCCGAGGCCGCATGCTCGGCGATACCTGACATGTTGCTGTAGGCGTATGCAAAATCATGGAACTGGGAGGGATCCATGGCGGAGGGGAAGTGGTCTGTGGTGCCTGAGCCCGGGTGAGGGTAGGTCGAGCTGCTGTCGACTCCTGACTGCATGTGCGTGTCGTCCGTGATGGGAAGTTGGGCAGCATGCTGGAATTGCGGCGGAACGTTGAGCAGGGGCCGGCCAGCGGACATGTTCTGTGAGGCGCCGAGGGGCCAAGCGCAGATAGATGCCTCTGCCTTTCCCGGGCGTCGCACGACAACGGGTAGCCAAGACGGATAGCAGCAGGCGGGATGAGCTGCCAGTAGAAGCCGCGGTCCCGGTTCGAATTACGGAGGTGATGAAAACAATAAGGATGCGAGCGGTGATGCTCACAGGCAGAGAGAGCGCACGGCGAATCACGCAGCAGTTCACTTCGGTCACGGCGGGGGAAGGGTGGTAACACGGGCGCGGGAGCAGCCCGACCGCAAGTCAGCGGCGGGCGTTGTATCTGCTTATGATCTCGAGCGGAGGGCGGGATGCGATGTAAGTCGGTACGGGCACAGGCGAGAGATGCGAGGTCGGGCAGCGACAGGTTGTGTGATGGCCAGGCCAGGATGTACCTGAAGCGTGCGTGTGCAGGTCTCTCGTTCGTTTGGCAGCGAGCGAGCGGGCGGCGCTCGCTAACAGGTATGTATGTACCAATTGCAGGTAACAGGCAGGGCGGCGACAGGAGATGAGAAGGCGTGCTTTATCGGAGGAGATGCGGGGAAAACGGAGCGAGTGCAAGATGGCGCGAACGAGATCTACGCGTGCTGCGTCGAAACGAGACTGCGAGGCTGATGAAAAATTAGAAGATTAGATGTCGAAAAGCGAAGACTATTGATGGGCAGAGTCAGAGAGCTGCAGCGATGCCATGCCTTGTTGTGCGGGCGCGAAAGTGGGAGAGTTGCAGGTGCGGGCGCGGTGCTGGCGCTGGTGCTGGTGCAGTTCTACTTTGAAGAGCGTGAATGTCCGTACTAAATAAGGTACATCTGTATGTACCTCTACTACTAATAGGTACTAACCAGCAGAGTCGAGGGCCTACTACCTGTTAGAGGCTACTGGTAGGTTGGGAGTTGGGGCCGGACTGCACAGTACATATAGCGCAGGTGCAGGCCACTGGCCTTCAGGAAAAGAGCGTTGTCCGCGTGGAGGCCTTCCCTCTCCCTGCTTGGCGCTGTTGGTGGTCGCGACTTTTGTACCTCTTGCGCGAGGCACTGTCGCTGTACTGTATGTAGTCTGTAGGTGGTACCCAGTTGGCGTGCTACCGCGCTCAAGCCCGGGTTACTAGAAGCTAGGTCCGAGACATGCGGTCACGATGTTTATGAAATGAACTGAACACTACTCGTTCTTTTTTTTTTTTTTTTTTTTGGTTTCCCCATCAGCCTCACTGGACGTTTCAATTTTTAACAAAAGACAACTCTTGTAGAAAGTCAGAAACCTGGACTTAAGAACCGTGGCTCAGATTCTAGTACATCGAATGTGGAGCAGCGGCCTGCTCATCCCCGAATCCATCACATGCCCAGGTACCTACTGCTACTACTGTAGGGAACATCACCTCTCGCAAGGCTGCCAGCATGCTGCGCGCCGAGACAACATTAAAATGGGCTAGACAAACTCAACGCTCATTTTAGAATTTCCATGATGGCCCGATAACTACATTCGATTGTTTATGAGGTTCAGGTCGGAAAAGAGAGCCTGAGGCTCCAGTGGTGGCGTCCAGGGCACACAGGTTGCGATACTTGGTCGGTACGAAGTACTGGCACTAGGTTAGTACTAGCCTTGATAGAAGGTGGCTTGGGCTTAACGGGGAGGGTCGTGGAAGAGGCCGTACGCGGCACCGAGGGTATTTACTGGGGTAGTCTCTGGATACATTGGTTGTGCTTGTATACTATGATACTATGCCGGGATTCGTAGTCGTCTAGAGTGTGTGAGTGTGTTGATGAGATACTTGGCCACTGCTTTCTGTATATTAGGCTCCCAGGCCTAGCGGGGTGGGCACAGACTTGATAGGGTGGGGAGATTGCAGGACGTTAGGCAAATTCGGGCAAGGTCTTCTAATGGCGGCGGTCCAATGTGCTTGCCAGCTTGAGTACAAGACTTCTTCCCACCCCACCCTCTCCCCTCTTTTTGCCGCCGCCAGCAAGGCTTTGGTGATTTCGTACTATCGCCTGTACATGCTGCACTTGGTACTTACGATACATTCTCTGTTGGGCCGACGAGTAAAGGCTGGCAAGAGTTTGCTGAGTATAAGGGGTTACTGGTCGGGAGCCGAAAAAAAAAAAAACGAAGTGCAATCTCTCGATTTGCGCTGTCCATGGTCAACTATTGATGCGCACCCTGTTCTAGGTAATCAGCTTCAAGCTCTGACGCGCTCGGGGCCTGGCAGACATTGGTTCTCACGACTTGGAGCGCCCCATAGCATTCTCTCCGCGTCGGACTCCGTATTTCACGTCTTTAGTCTAGCCTCTTCATACCCGTGATCCAGCATGGCCTCGTTCGGGGTTTATCGTGTCACCGCTGCTTCCAATGAGGGCATCATTGGCAGGCTGAAAGAGACCCTTGGAGGTATTGCAGATCGATTCAAGGCCTAGAAAAATTTAATGAGCTGCCAAGATGCAAGATGGCGGGTGTCACATTCAGCCGGTGGACAAAAAAAGCGAGCGCTTTCCCCCATGCTAATAGGTGTATGGAGGGCTCGCTTTTTTTTTGTCCACCGCACGACATTGGACAGGCCATCCATCAACTACATACAGGTAGGTGTGATAAGGTACTGTACTACTAGTAGGCAGCCTCCGGCCATCACTTATTAGCAGATGCGAGACTGGTACTAAGGTACAGTAGTACTAACTGTGCAGCGCAAAGAGGACGTGGTGAGACCCTTGTCTGCGGTGGCGCTACAAGTCGCCGAGCCTGTTGGCAGACAACGCCTGTGGTATCACGACGACTTGCAGCACTTGTCAATGCCCGAGCATGGCCCGGGCAATCTTGAGCCTTGTCTCTTACAAGACATCATGTCGTACACAATTTGTCTACTAAGCTACTACGGACGAGACTTGTTATCAGCTCAGCACAGACTACCGCAGCCTACTAGAAATACAGACGGTGAGTGTCGTACAGAGTACATACTAACCGACTCGAGACTCCCCGAAAGGACGGCGTGTCATTCCATGCCTACATACAGTACATGCATAGGTGACAGGAGATAGCCCTGTGCATTCGCGCCTTTGCGGATGCTCCTCCAAGACATCTCATCTAACCTTTTTTCTGTTGACAGCCACTCGACGGGCCCTGCAATAAATTCGACCAAGGACATTGTGCTTTTCTCGGTCAGCTATCGTCGGCAGCTCCACAGCACAAGTGTCGAGAGCTGCCATTCCGTCGTCTGGGTGCAGAGACCCGATCACCAGAGCATTCTTCTCGGCGGCCATGGACATGCATACCGCATACGTCTGCTTGAGCTGAATAGGTGTATAGCGACGAAGAAGTTTTTCCATCGCAAATTTCCACTTTTTGTGTCTGGACGGTGGGACAAGGACGGCCCCCAGATCAGTGTCTTGGATTAGATACGGATGGAAGCTGCAAATTGCAGCCTCTTTTTTCGTAGCCTCGTCCGGGCCCACTCAGTGCTAAGGTAACTACTATCGGTGAGTACCAGAGTGCAGTGCTAACTTATCGGATACTGCACGTCGTCCTGTCTGTACACGTAAACTCAGGTGATCGCCACTCTCTACTTCCTTCGAGTTTTCCTCGCGTCGAATCCGATTACCTCTAACTCCTCCGAGTTTTTATTTCGCGGCAGACTGCCCGTCGTCATCCACAGGTACGCATGATAAGTTCCATGTCGAACATACAGGCACCGACTTGGATGGTGGGTCGAAAGGCGGCTAACTTATAACGGCCCATCCATCCCATCCATAACTAGCGTCTATCAGGGTTCCAGAGACAACCGGCGCGTCATCCCCCGTGTATTGTAATTGACGCACGGGACACTGCACCACCACGCACCTCCTAGTAGGTGGTACATGCCAAGCGGGGGTGACAAAAAAAGCCGGTGATCGGCCACTCTACCTCTACCAGCGTCCCTACTATTTATTGTTATGCAAAAAGCGAATTACAGGATGAAAAAAATCCAATAGAATTATAGTAAAAGACTGAAAGCGACATCTTAGATATAGATCATAAGAAAGCTTAAAAAGAGGTACATAGTTAAGTTAATAAGTATAGCTTAATAGGATATAGTGTCGTGACCGCTGGCTTATTTTGTCACCCACTTGATGCATGCTTAGTACGAAGTGCTTATCTGCACCTACAGTCCCCTGTATCACGGCACTGACTACTAGTACCTACTTGAAGCTCTGAGTGGGCACACTGCACCAGCTGTAGGTACTGTACCTGGGTACATACAGTAGGTACCTGTGCGTGTCGTTTCGGACTCGCCCTGCGGCCCTTGCTCAACGTCTTCTCCCTCCCTTCTCCCCTCTTCCTCCTCTTCCTCATCCGCTGATCTACCCAATCCATCGCCCCCTTGCGAATCTTCCCTCAAGATCTGCCCACTTGAATTCCAACTAACGACTTGACGTGACTGATAGCGGCTACATCGACTCCATTTATTATCCCGATGCGCCAAAAGCCAAAATCATCAAGCCTAACTGGCACATAGTCGAGCGAGTTGCCGCTCGTTTGATTAGCCACGTCCTGGCAGGCACAAACAAATCTCCTTGTCTGCAATTGACCATGGCACGAATCAACATGACGGCCAGGGCCGCGTCATGCTACACACAGACGTGACAGGTTTTGCTGCGGAAGGGCATCCGCGGAGAACGGCTGCATGTCTTGTGCTGCAGCCTCAGACCCCACGAGTCCCATATTCCTCGTCATCGCTACCCTCCATTTACCCCCTCCCTCTTCCTCTATGGATTTCGCGTGATTCGCGTCACTGGCTATCCTAGTTACAAGAGCAGTGCAGGTGCAGTCTGCAGAACACAAACACTAGTAGAACCCTCCTAGCCATGGGGCGCACCATGACTGTGTTGCTCTCGGTTACAAATTTATGGGTGTCCAAGGTCATTCTCCAGTCACAAAGAACAGTACATTTCACGCTTCAGAAGAAGGAAAGAGCTTCTTATCAGTCAGTATGAGGCCACTCCATCCCGGTCATGCGCATACATGTAAGCCGTGCATAGTGTCTCCAAAATGCCGCAGCACTGAAAGAAAAAAAAAACCCGTTCTTTTCGTGTACGGCATATGCATACATACGTGCATACTTACAATCGAGTACAGTCAGTCCATGCACGTACAGTACATGCGTCCTGAATAGAAGCACTAATACTACTATACATGAAGTACTGCCAACTCTTGCAGTTCGTCGTTGGCAGCTCGCATGCCGCCGTTGCAGTCCGTCCTGTACTTGTTATGATTGCTGACGGCATTTAACGGCCTATCCACATCTTCAATGCGTGGCTCGACTATATGGATCTACAAATCTATGACACAAGCACTGCAACGACTGTATGCAGCTTTTCTTGCTACGTGTAGTAGGCGAGACTCGTGGGTCAAGTTGACGTGGCTGATCCGGCTGAGGCAGACGTCTGCATAACTTGTCCATCACATTCCCACTGCTTGCGCAGGGCAAAGACGGGTCACCGTGACACTTGAGGGCACATTTCCTGACCAGTCCGCCTCTAGCTCCCGTGCTGGCGTTGCTTGATGAGTGTAGTGAACGTAACAATGGCCTGCTCGACGTCAAACCAACAGTATCCGGGTATCGCGGTCCAGGCCATTTTCTCGATGCGCAGACAGAGCCCTCATCAGTCTCGGAAACAACATTACCTTCTCAATCACAGCGGTCACAGGCGGACAACTTTGTCCGCCGACCTGAGAAGCCCGAATACACGATGCGGTGTCGCGTGACCCCGTATCGTGTCATTGTACCAGACCCGCTGTCTTGTCATGCTTGCAGAGTTCATGGCTGCAGGCCACAGTGTGCAGTGCAGTTCCATGCCTGCAGCTGATGCATACCTGACCCCTCGGTCTGTGGCGCAACCTCGGGCGCGAATGAATCCGATTTGCCAGACTCTTCTGCAACTGGACAAAGCGCGGAATAGGTCCTGTGGTATGACGTTCACTATCTCGATTCCTCCTGCCTCACAGGCCACAACTTGGCGTGCCGTATGGATGCTACAAGGCTTCCGATGGTCATTGACTATGGAAACTCTGGTCAAAGCAAGTCCTCGAGCAGGCTAATTGGTCGCGGGTTCATGACGAGGATTCAAAAGTTTATTTGACACAGATTGAATGCGACCCTCCCCCCCTTGATCTTGCGAGAATCGTAGGCCTAAATTGCTCGCTTGGTTTGGTCGTCAATGCCTCGAATCCCGGTCGTGGCTCTTCCCAGAGATCCGCAGTAATATGCACATTTCCCCAATGAAAGGCTACAGCTACGCCACCGTCCAGGATGAATGGAGCCAATACGAATATCCGTTGCACGCTACATGGGTCTTCTATATTAAAGATCTGTATGACCTGTAGAAAATGCGTCAGCAAGCCCATTCCTCGTCCTGAAGCGCGTGTTTTGGCTCAACGATGACCAGCGATAGTGTCTGTTGACTGATCAAAGAAAGACATTGAAGAAATTGCTTTATCGCCTTGTCTCACTTAGGAACGATTGGATAGCAGTCAGCTGGGTCAAGAACGGGCAGTCGTCGCTCGCGAAAAAAACAGGACACGTCAAGGTCAAAGCGCGAAGACATGGGTCAAATAGGGCGAGAAGACTATGTGCACTCTGGTCAGCCAAACCACTCCATTCTGCTCGAGAAACTGACTAACAAGCTGATTATCAAGTTGGGCTCTGCTCTAGCTGTCTATATCTAAACTCTTTGTCAATCATGTTGTCTTATCTTGTTGAAAACCACGACGACGGGCAAGAGTGTACAATGTGCTGTGCACCAACACTCTACAGTCAAGCAACGGCCTCTTCAAGCCTCATACTGCCGTGTGAGAACGATGGAGCGCTTACCAATACGTGTGCATAATAACATCGACCGATGGGCACTGGCCCCCAACCGCAAGGCGACCTGACCTGCTCTCTCCTCTGCCTTTCCTCGATTCCTAGCCGATGCGCAAGCCACACGGCCGGAGTGGGTACGACTCCGACGAGTCATGATACAGGTTCAGCAATGAAGACGGTGATCGGCACGAGGATACTGCATGTACTAGGTACTTCACGGTGCCGCACATTGTTCGGGAAGCCTCCAGTCAGTGGAGCAGCGCGCACGTTGCAGCGGAGAATGTGGCATCATCGCATCTAGAACCAGCGTGAAACAGACGGCGGCCGGCTTGGTCTGGCTCGTGGGAAAGAAGTGGCAGGCCATCGTGCCGGACCGTGAAGTGCTAAGCAACGTGTAGGGCGGGTGGTCGCGGAGAGAGCCTTATAACACATGAACATGGCGGTTCCCTTGCTACTCTTGCCTTGGTTAGTGCTCGGCGACCGATGAGATAGACGGCCGCAGAATGTGTAGTCAGGGCGGCGCGGACTGGGCTGGAGTTGGCTCTACGACTGGATACGTAGCATGTTACCACGTCGACCAGGGAAATTGCTTGTTCTCGCCGTTTCACTCTTGTACTACAGGTTGTTGCTCAGACACGCATGAACGCGAATGTCAGAGCGCGGGTAGGACGGGAAAGTGCAGCCTTGAACAGGAACGACGGACTGAGTCCTCCGGAGGCCGAGTCGGCCCCTCTGCGACATGCAAAGCGCAATTACTGAAAAGAACAACGCTCATTCACAAAGTCAGTGCGGATCCCTACGCCATGGTCACGACTCGTGGCGCACCAGGAAGAAGACTCTATTAAGACTACGTTCTTATTCCCTCCTCAACAGTTTCTGTCAGAACCAATTGCGTTGTCTATGGGACGGAAAGTAGTGTTTGACCGAAGCTGAAGTCACGTCGACAACGGACTTGACGTGAGCCAAGGATACTGTGGGCTCGTAAATCTGTAAATATGCGCTTCGCAATCGATGCTGCCTGGGACTGGAAGAGCTTTGATGGTGGTTGTTAGATTTGGCTGACCGATAGTCGAGGAAAGAGGGCGATGCCGCGCGCCTGGCATGAGCACCAGAGAGGTCGTAGCAATGTCTGGCGTGGTTGGCCAACGATTACGCATGATGGATGCAGAAGAGTAGGGCGAGTCACTGAACGTACACCGGGATGCGGATGCCTGCATCCTCATGCAGTCTCATACCGGTAATATTGACGCGTGTCACAGTGAGAGTTGTCGAGCGAGCCGGAGAAAATACCAGCTATGCACTTTGGCCCGGTCAACCTTCTCATGGATAGCTAGCTCGTGGAAGTATTGGCAGCTCACAGAGAATCTCTCCACCCACTCATCGACGTGCTCATACCCATATTCCCGTGTAGTGTCGACCAATACTCGTACAGTAGCGTCTAACTAGCTGGGCTGAAAACGAAGGGAGAACATGATGGAGCGGCAACTTCCGAAGAACCCATCGTGATGTGAACATTACATTTATTTACATACAAATGGTTTATTCATATAATTTTTTTCGCAATATCTCACATGCAGGTTTGTTAATATATGTGTATGGTTCTAATTCACCTACGAATCATGACTGCCGTCTTTGTAAGCGTAGATGGCTTATATGATAATACTCGAGTCATGACATGTCCGGCGGTACAATGCCCTTCCATACTTGCCTGAATCATGCTCAACTATCCCTAACCCACAAGGCGGCAACCCCCTCCCCCTTTCTCCCTTGACGTCTACATCTCAGTTTTTTTTTTTTTCGCTCTCTCTCTTCTTCATGCCATGGCACCCCGTCGAGGTGCCTTGCAGATCATTCTCTTTTGAAACCCGCGTTCTGTACTATAACCAAAACGTTCGGCCAAGTCCCGCTCCCCGCCCCCAAGCCACTCAAAACACCTCGCAAGGCGTCTGGGTCTCTCTCTCTCTCTCCCCTCGACCTTGCCACAGAGTACAGCCATGTTTTCTTTTCCGTCTTCTTTCCTGCTTCGGTGATTCGCCGAGAGGAGAGGATGGGGTCCCTGGAGTAAAGGGGGGGAGGCTTCGGCCGGGGGCTAATAAAGCGGATTGTTGTTATCCTTGCCTGTGATCATTGTTTTTTTGTCCCCTTGTTTTTGCGTTGGAGGGGGGCTTTTTGTTTGACAGGCTCATGGGTTTTAGAGGTATGTATGAGGATTACCTGCGTTCTTTAGAGGCCTCAATGAGTGATTCTTAGCAGTCGTCGTGGCCGACGTCTGCATATCGGGCCCTTATGGTCAATGAGATGCATGGTTATATCGCGTTGATGCAAGGGTCGCTCCCATGACATGGATATTGTACATGACTTCTCTCACCGCAATTCACCCGTACACGCATATTCCGTACCCCTTTCATGGAAACATTAGAAAACGGTATAGGGTATGTGTGCAGTCTTGTCCACATGGCCATAGCAGACATGCTCGGAGCGGTCATACCGGTCATGAATCTCCCCCATTCGACCCCGACAAGTCGACATACACACTTAGAAACACATGCACGGCCGGCCACTATCTTCTCGGAAGCCCCAATCGTGGGAAAAGATGGCCGGAAGTCTCCCGCCGTGTCTCGCCAAGACGGAAAGCCACAGGGCCGATTTTGCCTATTCCGGACGACGAGTGGACGAGGACGCGCAAGGACATCAAGCCGCTGGGACACGGCACATCTCGGGTGGCGGCAGTCACAGACCCTGTGTCGGACCCCTTGCGGGACGTCTTATCGAAACATGGCTCCGATAATGCCAAGAGCGCGGCGGGTCATGGCCTGGCAAGCTGTCGAAGGACCTGGTGTCTATGAAAGCGTGATAACACTTGCGGCTGCCTCACTCCTCGAAAGACGGACATGGAGGAATGTGCGTGAATAGTTTTGGAGGTAGCATGTGCCGTAAAAAAGTATGTGCCGCTGCTGGGACGAACTGGATTGAGCCGTGGTGATTCCGGCTCAATTAACGAGGCTCTCTCGGGCACGAACCGCCGTCGAGGAAAGGAATGAGAGACTGCGTATGTGGACAATAGCCTTCAATCGTGATGCATGAATTTCATGGACTTTATTCATAGAAGGCCAGATGGGCATTTCCATGCCGCTCGTTCAGTTCTCGACTAAACTCGCGGATGAGTCGCTATACACCCGACAATTCATATCGCATCTCGACGAGCCCGATTCCTCTTCCCACAGCGCCGTCCCCCCCTTACAGAAGTTGCCCCCAGAGCATCACAATCACAGCTTATCCATCATCAGAGCGGCGATATCGCCTTCCGCCCTGGGAGTATCCTCTTCCGCTCCCATCATCTCCGCCCCAGTCGCCCATCACAAGGGGGGCGACCGGACTCAGTGCTCCCATGCACCCATGGCGTGTAAACCGGAAAATAAATAAACAACGTATGTAGATAGAAACACAACGGTGGTGTTCCTTTTCCCCCTGCTTCCCTCCAACAAGGATGATCCTGTTTGGTCTCGCCGTATCTCCTTGCCCTTTTGCAACGGTCGCTCTCTCTCTCTCTCTCTCTCTTTCTCTCCGCGTATTCATAGAGCTTATGACGCTGGAAGTCGGTGATCCATGCAAAGTTATATAGATGGATCATCATTCTTCTCCTCGATCGCCGCCCGCGTTCCGAATCTGGTTATAATTTTGCCGACGGGGCCACTGCGAGGGGAAATAAAAAGCTTCCAAGTATAATTCACATCTATATCAAATGTGTGGTATGAAATACCGAGTCAATTAATAAATATGCGTACCGAGCCTCGAAAGTGCTGCACACTGTGCAAATGTTCAATCATCTGGATTCGAATAGTCGCCGTCTTCTAGAGTCGTCAACCCGGGATACCTGCGTGATTGTCAAATGCTTTGAACCCCGGGGCGTCAAAAACAAGCAACGTCAAGTAAACCCCGGCTGGGTTCATGATACGGGGAACTCTCGGCTATCATACCCGATGTATTCTTGGCCCAAAACCATCCTACATATCGCCTGATGTCTTTTAGCACAGAATCCTGAGACGAGAAAGAAGTCTCATCGATTCAAACAGAACCAACTGGTCGCAAAAGCTTCGTCCATTGACTTACTCAAGCTTCGATAAGAATCAAAATGAGCGAAGAAATGGTTGGCAGGATTAAACATCTGTACTCATTGGTATCTTTGTTTTTATACAAGAACTAGCCATGTCGTGACAAGAGTCACATAGAAAGAAGAAGAAAAACGCCCACGCTATGCAAGCTGAACACAAACGACATCCAGAGCTCCCTCTTCCACCTTCTCAACTAGTCCCTTCCAGATACATACACCGGAATGCCATACACGACAACCGCCGCAGCATTCAGATATCGAAACCGACATGCGTCTCTTGATCGCATCACGGCCTCCACCAGCGACTGCCTCTCGCCGCCAACACCGCTTGAGCTTTCATATCCTTCGTCACTGCTGCCGCTGCTGCTGCCGCCGCCGCCGCCACCGCCACCTCCCTGCTTCTTCTTCCCCTCAAACGTGCCCCTGTCAAACAATCCCCATTCTTCGAACGCGCAGCCCGCGAATCGATCAATGTCTCGATCCGTCACGTCCCAGAGCGTGCCCACCACCGCCGGGCACCCGGCCATCATGTAGTTCCACACGGGGCCGTAGCACTCAAACTCCCCTGCCTCCGTCAGCGCCGCCGAGCTGCACCCCATCAGGAACGTCGCCGGCCGGCACTTTTCCAGCTTTCGCACCGTCTTGCCACGAATGTACTGCGCGCCGCTGCCGTGCCCAAAGTACAGCAGCACGTCGGACCCGGCCAGCGCCCGCTCAAACTCCTGCTCCTCCGGCGCCCGGCTGATGATTCCCGTCCAGCTTTTGAGCGCGTCAAAGGGCTTCTGGAAGAACGCCTGCGTGTTCTTCAGGTCCGAAGACGGGTTCAGCATGTATGTGCCCTTTCGCGCGGACACGTAGTGCCCGACAAGTGACGAGCCCGCATTGATCTTGTCTTCAGACGGCATGTTGGACTCGACAATCAGCTGTCGAAGGCACGCGAGCGAGGGTACTCGAGACGCCGCAAGCCCTTGCATACATGGTAGAGACTCCCACGGAAACGCGTGCAGCGCCTTGTCCAGCACCAATATGGTATGAGCACCACCCTCGCGCCCCCCTGCACCTTCCAGTGCGGCGTAGTAGCCTTTGAGCGCGTCGTACATTTCCACTACCATGGCGTCAAAGTCAATCTCGTCGTATGCGTTGTGTTCGCCATGGAACTGGAGAATGTCGACTACAAAGTAGAGCAAGTCGTTGAGAGCCTCGTCAAAGTCGCAGTCGGGGTCCGTCGGGTCACCCAGTCCAATAAAGAGGTCCAAGATTCGGGGATCTAGTGTGACTCCTGACTTTGCCGTCTTCCTTCCCCGTCGCTGATTGCGCGATGGCAGATGCGCGTCAAGCATCTTTTGCACATTCCTCTGGAAACGTGCCAGCAAATCGGAGCGACGCTGGTGCTGTGAGAATATGCCCTTGAACCCGCCTAGCCACGTCGTCTCGATCCGCATTAGACACTCTCGCAGGCGCGAATCGAGCGCCTCACGCTCCGCCCACCAGGCATTGCGCTCACCCTTGAGACTAAAGTCCCGAGCGGAATGGCTGGTTTCGTTGGCGAGCTTGATGATTTCCAGTAGCTCCTCCTTGCCGTTCTCGAAACTGTACACTTCTGTGTCGGCGTCTCTTGAATTGGCCCGCTCGAGAGGTAAGCGAAGAATGAAGGGGCTATGACCGGCTTGGAACTTGGTCAAGCAAAGATCGTGCTGATTATCACTTAGCGAAATGGAGATGACAATCCAGTTCCGCGGCACCATTTCAATATAGCTTTTCTGGAAGTTGGCCATGTCAGAAGCCGGCGCCAGGCTAACCCTGCGACGGCTGCTCTGTTCTGCATCCCCTGTTCTATCGGTAGCGGTAGCAGAGCTGGGAGCGACAAGTGTCTTTTGTTCTCTGCGCCAGGTGACATTGTGAGCCAAGTCAACCGCCACAGTGGCTAGCCCAGAGTGGGCGATCGATTTCTGCCGGAGACCAGACGTAGCAGACAGGAGAATGATGGTGCTTTGTAGTAGCGCCGAGATGCGGCGTACCATGCCGCTGTCTGATTTTGTCATGGCTGAGGAGTGAGCGTCGGCCAGGAGTTCCTGCGCCCGCTTCAAAGCTTCAGCGAATGCCGGCATGTCCCTTTCCTTGACGGCCTTGATGCGACCAGCTGCCCCTGCTCGCCCGCGCTTAGGGGGAGACTTGTACGGAGAGCAGCTATCGCCAGCAACCTTCTCGATCAGACTGGCAATGGCGGGAAATGAAATGGTTGAATCTTGAATCACGGAAAACACGGGATCGGATATTATCTGTTCCATGCTGTGTCCGATGAGGGACGTAGCCGTCGCCACCTGCTCCTGATAGGCAGCCATCTCCTGCTTTGGGAGCTCTTTAGTCTGTTCGAGTAGAACCAACGCCGTAGTCCAGTCCCGTGTGCGAATGTATCCGGCGGCACGAGACAAGAGAACAGAGGCGAGCAAAGATGTTTGGTGTCGGTTTGTGGGCTGCCGCGGGACAAGCTTGGGGCTCGGCGTTATCGTTCTCGATGTCGCTACAGAGCGCTTGGGAGGTTGTGCTTTGGCTGGCGTTTTCGCTTTCGTGGCTCGACTAGATTTCGCGCGTGAGAGGATGCGAGGTGCTTCTTCAGTAATTGTGGCTGTCGCAGATTCCGTATTTGATGCTGTCATGTCGCTCAAGCCGCGGGCACCGGCCTCGGCCGTCTCTAAATACTCCGCCGCCTTGTCGGTAGCCCCAAGGTGTGAATAGTATTCCCCAAGCTTTTGCGTAAACCGAATCTTAGATAAGCACATTTCTTTCGGGAGCATTGTAGCCAGGTTTTCGAAATGAGTAGCTGCTTTTGCCTCGTCACCTGCGCGGAGGTAGATCGAGCCTGTCCATGCAGCTACCTCGGCACTGTACAGGGTCGACTGTGAGGTGGACGCGATCTTGTAGGCGGTATCAGCGTAGAAGACAGTCTCTTGGAACATGCCAATGTGCGCGTAGACAGACGAAATCTGCAGCAGACTGCGAATGAGAGGCGACGCCAGTGCCCACACTTCAGGTCCAACCGGATTAGTACGTCCATTTTGAAGCTGAACCGCGTTCATGGTCGAATCTGGCATCACCAAATCGGTTCCAGCTGCTATGGATTCGAGCTTAGTCCAGTCGTGCGAGAGTATGCGTACGCTCTGCTTCACTTGCTCGAGAGCCTCTTCGACGTTGCCGGATTGCAAGCCCAACGACGACTGCAGTAAGGAGACCAAACACGTGGTTATAGTAGCTTGAATCTTGCTAGCTGCCCAAGATGAATGTGTGTGTCGGCAGACGGCGTTCAGTTGTGAGATTGATTGTTGTGCGTGTTGCACATCGCCGACGCCAGCAAAGTACTCTGCCTGCGCGAGATTGTACGCAACAGTGACACTGGGCGCCACGTCGCTCTGCTGCTCGAGAAGACCCTTTGCCTGATCAAGAGTATCTAGCGCATGTGTATAGGAGCCGGCGTTGATGTAATGGGAAGCTAGCTGGCTTTGACGAACAATGAGCGCGCTGCTCGTTGTCTGACCTTGGCCGGCAAAAATCTTGGATAGAGATACCAGAAGCTGCGAAATTTTGAGCTGTAAGAGATGCTCTCCACGAAGACCAGCGAGCTGGCTTAGCGCCTGGAGATAGTCCTGAAGTTCTTCAGGATCATCAATAACTTTGTAGATGCTACTCTCAGAATGGCAAGATGTCACCATGGCTGTCCATGAGTCGATTGCTTTTGAGACGGCCGAGTCGGAAAGCTCGTCGGCATCAAGAACCGCTTGCAAGCTGTCGTGCCAATTGAGCAGATGCGGTATAAAGCTGGACAAAGCTGCATCCTCCGCATTGTCCTGAGTCTGAGCCTGGCGAAGACAGACCTGCAGATGAGGATGAATAGCCTCCAACTCTTCCTCATTGCCCAGATTCTGATGCAGAACATGCAGTAAGACTCGTAACCGCCGGACTGGGTACTTGTCGACGGTGTATATTCGCAAAAGTGAGCTCAAATTCGGGTCGTGGAGCCGCAGTGCCGATCGTGAGCTGCCGCTGCCGCTGCCGCTTAGGTGCATTAAATGCTCCAGCACAGCGGCTCGTTCAGTCTCGGGTAGGAAAACTGTCCAGTCTGTCCATGACTTGTCGAGGCGGGCAATCGAGCGTAGAGTACGAGAAAGCATGCTGGACTTCCCATTCATGTTCCATGCTATGGTCGGGGCCTGAGCTGCAAGCGCAGCTGAGACGTCTTGAAGAACACCGTCCTCCGCCATGCTGGTGCAGATCGATCGCAAAGTCGCCACTGCATCGTCAGTTCTCCCAGCTCCTTTGCACATGTCGGCAAAGAGTTCAAGCTTGGTGGAGAGTTGCGCACGTTCTCTCTCTGCAGCTGAAAGATCCTTGACGGTTTCGATAGATCGACTGAGTGTCTGTAATATTTGCTTTATTCCTTCGCGTTTTCGTTGGGAATGCTTGCGAAGCTGTGCAAACTTAGCAAAGTAGAGACTCGAAATTTTCACAAAGTAGCTGTTGATGAGCTCTGTTCTGGCTGTGGACTGAGCAGGATCTCCGAGTGTCTGAAGTAGGCTGGAACAGTGCTGTAAAACATCATCAAGCTGTTGCCATTCGGTTGCGTCGGCTTGTATGTCGCACTTGACCACCATGAGAGTCGCGTCGAGGGTTTGACTGATTGTCCTCATGACCTGCTGCCGACGTTGATCGAATTGCAATGTCTGCTTCGGAGTAGCGTCTTTCCCCGGAGCATTGCCGATCCATCGGCGGACAAATCGCGGATAACGAAGAATGAAAGTTTTGAGTATGCCGTCGATGGCGCCCGGCGAGTAGCCATCTGTTGCAGATGAACTCATGATGTCCATAAGACAACCAACAATGGAGCGCCTGGCCAGCGACAGACTATCGAGAAGTTCGCCGAGATCAGAAACTGTACCACTGAGGCTGCCGTCGAGGCTGTCCAGTACAGACTGCGCTAGCTCCTCGACACCGTCTCTGATTTGATTGCTCTTGAGTGATGCTGCCAGGAGCCAGGCGCATATAGATGCATGACGCACCATAGACTCCTTAGGCACTGTAATCGTGGTTTTGAGCTTTGAGAACCACCGTGTGGCGTCATCGTAACGCTTTGCATTGTATGCCGATGTGCCCAGGATCTGGTAAATGACGGATATCGGAGCCGTGGGGGCAATGACGGGACGATAGCCACAGCTCTCGGCAATCTGCAGAAGTTCATCCACGGCGGCCGCCATTGTCTTGTAGAGCAAAACGTCGTCCGAGGTGAATCGTCGTGAAAACGAGCGGAGGCACCGTGATAGCGGCGAAAGGAGCTCTTCGTCGAGCTTTCCGGAGTGCCCTCCTGTCTTCCACCACCTGAGCTGACACGTGAAAGCTAGTTGCTGTAGCTCAAAAGCAATTAGCGGAGAAGGGCTGATGCGTGCCTCTACGGCCACGGCATCTTCTTGACTGGAAACGCTCGGGGCGAGGCTGAGGACAAGCTGTGAGAGAGAGGCTTTCTGCCGCGCGGCCTTGGCAGCGATATCTTTGCCACCCGTTTCTGCAAGTGAAGAAAGCAGTCTTATCGGCGAGGAAGCGCAGGTCTCCTTCAGGTATTGGAGGGCGCCCTCAATATGGGTAGGCTTCTTGGATGACGCGATGAGCTTTAGCACCTGTAGCTGGCAGGTTGTAACAGCGGCGAGAAAATGGGGCGGTATCTGGGTGCGAAAGCTGAGAAGATCAGTGATGGTTGCCGGAGTCTCTGCCTGAGCATGCTTGGCTGTTTTTGTCGCTGCAACGTCCAGTCGCTTGTGCAGCAAACGCAGCTCCCTGAGCGCCTGCTCCTGCATGCCTAGGTTGATCAATTTTCCCACCAGCGCTGACATGCCAGTCTCCAGCTGCAAATCCGTCTGCTCTCTCGACAGGGGACCTTTTAAGCTGCGTAGGCAAGCGAACGCAACACGGGCACACTCCGCCGTGGCGAGGCATCCCGTCGACTGCCCAGGCGGTTGCTGTCTCGCAGCCTTGGTCACCACCGTTGGCAACGTCGCGACTCGGTTCAAACACCGAGATTGAACGGGCGATAAAGGTGCTGAGAGTGACCTTCGAAGCGTGCGCTTGCCCGGGGGCTGCCGCGAGTCATTTTCTTCGGGCGGCGAGGGCGCGGCTGGAGCTTGGGGCTTGGCGGCTTCGGCGAGGGACTTGAGAGTTGCATTGACTATGTACGTCGCTAGAATCGTCTGCTCTTTACTGCTCAATTTTTTAGTCGTCGTGGCACCGGAAGTCGCGCGTCCTGTCGTCTTTTTCGTCGTTCGCGACGCCGTTTTCTTCGACGCGGCGGCTGAGTTCGATTCTGACTCGGGGAGGAGGAGCTCCTTGATTGTGACTACGGTCGCTGGCGTACATGTCGTTGTGCTCGCTACGGCTGCCTTGACCGAGTCGATCTTTTCTTGTAGCCCAGCCATCGTGTGAGTGGCTGTATTGGTTCGTGTTATGATGCTGCACGCATGTCGGCCCCTGCGCTGTTTGTGGTGTAAGGAAGGAGAGAAATAAAGTGATTTGGAAAAGCTTGTAGTATTTTCGTCAATCAAGCAAGCAGAGGCTTGAGGATGCCAGTAGAAAAGCTGGTAGCGAGAAGATAGCAGTTGAATTCCGTAGTGAATGAAGTGACTAATAAGGATGTAGATGTGGTTGAGCAACCAAATTAGTTGGTATGTAACAACCTCAACTATCGACGATAGCTGGTGAGCTGCTCATACAGTACTGTATACTAGTAGGCACTTAGTTAGTAGTTTGGCATGGGCCTGTGCTCTTGGTCGGGTTAAATATCGGACGTTGTCAGGGGCAACCGGACGACGCCGCCTAAATTTGTTCCTTAGAACCGGCCGTCTAACTTGCGCTTGGCTTTTGCAGACGGGCTCTCGGATCGCCAAACGACTTTCATAAAGTAAAAGAGGGCAGAAATGATTGTTCAAAGACTGTCTGCTCGCGCAGCAACGCAAGGGGCGTCAGCGTTGGCGCTATGTCGAGCACTCCCGACCCGGCGCATCGCCACCGCCGCCACAACGCAGTGCCCCCGACGGCAATACAGCACGGCGTACCCGACCGTGACCGACAGCAGCTTCTGGAAATCTCTAGTGCCCAAGCCTCTGCGGCGGGAGAACCGAAAGAGCAATAAGAAGAAGTCCAAGGGCTGGAACCCGGCCACGTACTTCATCGTTATGTTCCTGTTCGTCGGGTCCATGTCCATGCAGATGATTGCGCTGCGCAACCAGACGAGCCGCTACATGCGCCAGGCGGGCCTACAGCTGGAGAAGCTGCGCGAGGTAGTGGAGCGGATACAGAGAGGCGAGGATGTCGATGTGGAAAAGCTGCTGGGGACGGGAGAGCCGCAAAAAGAGGCCGAGTGGGAAGAGGGTAGGTCGAACCCCCCCTCCCCCTTCTCTTCCGATAGAAGGAAAAGATTATGCTAATGTTGCTAGCAGTATTACAAGCAATCGAGCGAGAAGAGGCGATGAAAAAACCAGCAGCCAAGGAGAGCTCGCCATCACCGGGTACAACAACGTTAGAACCAACAAAGATTGCCGAACCGTCGACACAAGATGAAACAACGACGCCTAAAAAAGCTTCTGGCTTTGGAAGCTTCTTTTGAAAGAGTCAAAAAAAAAAAGGGACGGCACCCAAACCGTGAATTTAAATGCTATGTAGACGTGTATAATGTTGTACAAATCAGTGTCACGAGAGCATGTCTCTGAATACAGTAGAATTCTGTCGTGGTAACAATGGAGGTGACGACTCGTCATGATTATGGTCTCGTGCGACCTGTCGAAGCTCTTCCACGAGTACAGGTAGCAGCTCGTTTGTCATCAGTTCCGTGCGCACACCAAGCTCGCCCTGCTGACCCGGCTCAAGGTCCTCAAAAAACTGCTCCTCGCCGCGCACACCGCCGGCGTTGATGATGGCGATTGGCATGCCGCGCGCCTTGGCTTGTCTGGCCAAACGCCAGGCCGAGTACGTGGCGAGTGAGGTGCCCATGATCAGTAGCTTGCCAGAGGCACTGATCACATCCTCGGCTGCTGTCTTGACTGAGGTGGCAATGCTTTCGCCAAACATGACGACATTGGGCTTAAGGATGCCTGCGGTACTCGGGGCAGCCCATGCACCGTCACCATCGGTCTCGACAATTTGACGCTGCGAAGTGCTCGCTGCTGGTGGGTTCTCCAGGCATTTGGGACACGGCGGATATCGGAATGTGGTATATGGTGCATCTGGAAGGTCGACATCACCGTCTGGATTGGACTTGATGCCATGCCGTCTTCGGTGTGTCGGATCCTCTACCCCAAGAGCGCCGCTCTCTAGCGCTTCCTGTAAAAAAGCCTTCCACCGGGGATTTAGTCGTCCTAGCTCCTCTTGAAACTTGTTGCGATCCACCTCGGACTTGCAAGTAGTGCAAATCACAGTCCGCAGAAAGCCATGAAGCTCAATGGTTGGTATTTGTGGATGCGATTTGGGATGGAACGAGTCGACGTTTTGCGTAATCACGGAGCTCAGCAGCCCCAATGACCCGAGATCCCTCACCGCGTAGTGGGAGACATTCGGAGCTGCCCGGTCCGTGTTTGACCAGCCGAGGTAGCTCCGCGCCCAGTACCGCTTGCGCGACTCGTGGCTATTGAGAAATTCATGGTAAAAGATGGGCCGGTAGGTCTTGTTGACGCGATACGTGCCATTAACGCCGCGGTAGTCGGGCAGGCCAGAGGCCACGGAAAGGCCGGCGCCGGTGAGGACGGCGGTCCGGGAAGACGAGGAGAGGTGGCTCGGGAGCGGCGTAGCAAAGAAGCGCTGCAGGGCGGCGACGGCGCCGGGAATGGAGGCGGCAGAGACGGGCGCGGTGGTAGGGGCTGCGAGGATGTCCGTGTACGGAATCCGCAGTAGTGGTTTCGGCATATGACAGGGATGTGTGCCTGGGATTTGTGATGTGTGGTGATGCTGACGGTGAGAGGGATGATTTGGCGAGGACGTGAATGAAGTGAGGCAATTGACTTGTGGCGAAGGAGTCGGATGAGTATTTTTCACAAGGAAGGTGAATGTGCAGAGTGCAACGAGTAGCGAGGTCGTGGTTGGAGATGTGACGAGCCTCTCGATGAGGATGGATAGCTCGGTGTAAGCCGATCAGAGTTCGATGACGCCGTGTGGCCAATGCTTCCGCAGATTGGCAAGTACTGTTGTACAGTACATGGCGCACCGGCCTGTACTGTATACATGTCGCCACATTTGGAGTAGTGGTGTAGAGTGATCAAAAGAAAAGAAAAAGACTATACCAACCACTACGCTAAGAAGCTGCCTATTCTTGTGTCTGCAGCATTCTTGGGCACAGCGTGCATGTGTGTGTACTGTATAAGGCACAACGAACCTACTGCGCAACATTCCAAGGTCAACGACCACGGTACTAACGATTACTCTGGGGAACCAATATGGCATATAGGCTGTATTTGCGTCGCGATTCACTTGAGAAATTATTCGATGCAGCTTTACGATTGATTTTGCGTCGAGCCGAGAGGCGCTTCATCCCTAGATGGAATTCGCGTCAAAATTTCTGAGATACATATACGTTGAGATCCGCTCTATCAAGCATTAAGAGGAAACGTCTGAGGTAAGATTCCGGACAAGTAGCCGATCAGTGTATACCTGTTCCATGCCTATCTATCGAGAACATCCTACAAATTCGGTTGTTCCACCACCGCTGCTGCTTACTATGCCATGTCATGCCGCATCAATCCGAGTCTTCGATGTGGTTGAGGCTGAAAGTGTGAAAACTATAATCCTCTACATGGAGACCGTGGTGGCCATGCTCCAGAAATGGATAAAAGCCACCAAAGTCCAAGTCTGAATCAAAACTAGAATCAAATGAGCACTCCTCGGAGACGTCTCCATCCGGGTATTTCTTCTTAGGCTTCAACGTCCAACCGAGACTTTCCATCCCACGTTTGATTGGATCACTTGGGACGCTCTCGGAAACGTTGATGATGATTTCCTGCACGGACGGAATGGCTCGAAACTGAGAATTGATCATCTGCAGCGTGTCACTGACGAGTCCTGGATTTTCCGAGTCTCCGAGGTGTTCTTGCAGGGTCCCTGCACTATAAGGACCAACTTCGAGAGTCTTTAAGTTGACACAGCTCTTCTTAATACTGCCGAGAAGCCTGACACCGCTGTCTATCAAGACCAATTTGCCGGGAACCACGGTACGCAGGGCTGGAAGGTCAGTGATGATGTGACGTATGTAGCTAGCATTCTGATCGCCAATCTGTCGGAGGAAAGAAGACACTAGATAAGGTCTGACGCCGGCAAAGTCGAACGCATTCCGGCTGTAGAGCAACGGAGTGGCTTCACGGTGAATAGCCTTGTTGGCACACAACAACTCGGGCGTGAGATCCTCGAATAGACCTTCTTCGTCCAGAGCACCCAAAGGCTTGTCGGAGCATAGAGCGAGTTCATAAATCTGGTTTCGAATCTCGCCAGCCAGACTGAAGAAATTGGTCGGCTGAGTAACAGCGTCGTCTACGTCGAGTGCTTCCATGACGGCAACTTCCCCCCGCCTTCTTCCTAGGCTATTTGACGGCGTCTGCTACCAGTCGGTACTGAAAGGTTGTTGTGGCTCACAAAGCGCTTTTCTTTGGCCCTGCAAGGAGTGCAATTGTCCACATGGGCCTCTGGTAGGTTTGGTATGAGGTTGCGGGAGGATGATTTTGGGTTGTGACGCACCGTTGGTGGAAGCGGTCGTTTTCTCAGTTATGATTCACTTCTCTTATTTACATCTACAACAAACAGAATTCACGCTCACGCCGTACCAAAAGTTGCCACGTTGTTGCAAACGGCAGGGGTCTGGCACAACTGTCTATCCGCTCGACTTCAGACAGCCGTGAGACGCGCGGCTGTCCTCGCGTATCAAAAGGGAGAATGTAAGTACTCGCTCTCCTTGACACACACATTGAGTCGCCATCACATCTTGCATGGTATGAGTCCCTGCCCCGGTTTCAGGACTCTTCGTGCCCAAGATGTAAAGTCGCAATTCATACGTTTTTGTTGCTGTAGTCAAGAACGTGTTACACCAAAAAGGTGGTGGGGTGCAGCCAAGTGGTAGCCGGGCCGGCACTCTAGGGACTTGCAGACGGGCTGTGTTAAGGACGTAAACATTGTTACGTAGGAAACTGAGCAAGCTGCGAAACAAGAAAAGAGGAATGAGAACCAGGCAATCGACTGCCTTGTATCGATTTCGAATTGAGCGGATTACCACATCCCCGTCATGTGGTCGGCAGGCAACGGCGTGAAAAGGACAACCAGCGGTACTAGTGCCGTGAGGTACAGTGGCGTAATCAGCACTTTGTAACCGTGCGGTGTGGAGGCCCCGCGTTGGCGGCCTCGTTTGGTGTCCATCAAGTCAGGCCACTACTAAACAGCGCGTCCCGGACGGAAGGTTGATCAAAAGGGAGCAAGGCCTACGATTGAGTACCTAATAGGTACAGGTAGCACTGTACATTAGTAGATACTGATGTACTGTACCTCATTCTGTACAATACTAGGCAGGCGGGCAGGGCATCGGGCGGCCGGTGCAGCCGAGTCTCGCTGCTCGCCGTCCTCGTCCGATGCAGTCCGTCCCCCAACCATTTCGGCCGCTCATTGTTGGCTCTTCAATCATTTACATTTGAACCTTCTTGGCAAATTTCTTCTCCGTTTCTTAGCCAACTGCGAACAAGACATTTAGTAGATCACGACGGACCTAGCATTCTCGTGGGTTGCTATGCGTCGCGGCTTTTGACAAACGCAAACCCAAGAGGATCACCGTGACGAGATCCGCGCTATATTCGCTTCCTTATTGTTCTTTACAAGCACTGCCTGCCTGTGGCCTCTCTCGTTTGCCTCAAGGTCCATCCTGTACGCGCTGGTAGGCGTTGATCTCGCGAGACTGTTGCCAACGGTTGCGGCCAATCCGACTCGCAATAGAAAGTTGCCGTGCGTCTTATGCCTACTGGGCACAGACCAATGAGAGGAAAGGTATTTGCGGTTTTGCTTCTCTCAGGCTGACAAGCGGTTCGTGTCTCTTTTCTCTGCTTACAATTCCCCATGGCCGCGCTCGCCCTCATGTTGTGCCAAGCACACTATTCCAGTCGCCTGGCGGTCCTCACCACCTGGAATTGCCCGTCAGTGACGCCATTCCTCAGGGGTGGTACAGGCAGGCTGCTCGCCGCGCCGCCCCTACCTCACGCTGGTGGACCTCGTACAGGGGACTCTTCCAGCGCTCCCACTGCCAGCACCAGCCCGGACAGCGTCCGCATCGCCGCTAGCAATAGCCTCCCGAGATTTCGTGCCGGAGGCTCGAGGGCGTCGCTACGTCAGCCAACGCGCCCTCGACAAGCTGGCCTCATCCGTGCTCAGCGCACCGTTACCACCCCAGCGCCTCCGTCTCAGACTCCCTTGCTACCACACCTGCATAATAGAGCATCTCGCCCTCTACCTCCCTGCCCAGGCTCGCGCACGAGCGACGCTCGCTACTACCACGTGTACTTTCGACCCCCCTCGCTTCGAGAAAAATCAACAATCTCGTCCCCTTCCGTCCTCAACCTCTGCCCAGCCATCACGCGACGCCGTCTACGAAAGCTCGTCGTCGCTATGAGCCACGGCCACAGCCACAGCCACGGCGGCCATTCCCACCACCACGACAACTCCTATCTCGTCTCCGCCAAGAAGAATGATCCCGGCGTCCGCATCACGCGCATTGGGCTCCTGTCCAACCTTCTCATGGCCATCGCCAAGTTCATCGGCGGATGGACCTTCAACTCTAAGGCCATGGTCGCCGACGCCTGGCACAGCATCGCCGACATGGCATCCGACATCCTCACACTGGCCACGGTCTCCTGGAGCATAAAGCCGCCCTCTGATCGCTTCCCTCTCGGATTCGGCAAGGTCGAGAGCCTGGGATCGCTCGGTGTCTCTGGCATGTTGCTGATCGGTGGTGTCTATATGGGTTGGGACAGCGCAATAAGCCTGATTTCACACTTCTACCCCGAGGCTGCGCATGAGATACTTCAACACGTCGGTCATGGGAATGGCCACTCTCACTCTCACAGCCATGCAGATCTTGGCATTCCCAATGTCCACGCAGCCTGGCTGGCGGGAGCGACTATTCTGATAAAAGAGTGGCTTTACCGGGCGAGTAAGTCACATACCAAGTTGGTTAAATGATGACACTTTTTGAGATGAAACTGAGACAAAATGTATTAGCTATGAAAGTCGCTCGCGAACGAAAGTCTTCTGTCCTTGCCTCCAACGCCGTGCATCATCGCGTCGACAGCCTGACTGGTATTGTGACCATGGCCGCCATTGTGGGCGCCAATGTCCTCGACAACGCCGCATGGCTGGATCCAATCGGCGGTCTCCTCATCTCCATCATGGTCATCCAGGCGGGCTATGGCAATACAAAATCTGCGCTACTTGAGCTTGTCGATCAGGCAATCGACAAGGACGTCCAGAACAACATTCGCAGACAGGCACAGGATGCCCTGGTCCGGGTCAGCGACGGCCATGAGGCCGAGCTACGCGACGTGGGCGGCATCAAGTCGGGGCAGAACTACCTCGTCGACCTTGAGATGGCAGTCCCTGGCGCCTGGAGGATGGACGACCTGAACGAGGTGGAGAATGCCGTTCGCACACAGGTCGGCGCCAAGGTGCGCGGCGTGCGCCGGGTGCGCATACGCTTTGTCTCCAAGGATGCCCCGGTGAATGACAAGTTTGACGAGTTTGTGTATTCCAACCTGGATACCGACCCGGAGGACCACGCCCACGAGCATGAGAATGGTGCTGCTAATGATAAACACCACAAGCACTGAGTGTAGATCCTGCATGTAAAATCAATCAAAAAAAATTTGAGCATATACTCATCAGTGTTGCTCCATTCTTCTACAGAGGCTTGGATAGTACGTATCACGACGCAAATGCTAAGAAAATAATTTTATCGTCCGCCCATGGTTGCCTTGGAGGGGCAAGGCTTTGGTGGGGTCATGTCGGGAGACTTCACGATGTTTGACTTCGTAACGCTGTGCCCTTTGACACCTTGCGACAATCTACCTTCTCCACGAATTACCCGATGAGTAGACTCGGCAGCCATGGTAGAATGCGACTCCTACAGAGATAGAAATAGTGACATTCAGCGCTCGATTCGGAAGCGTCATGGTCACCACAGCGTTATCAAGCCACTCAGGTCCAGTTTTCCAGTGCCAGTGGCCAGGTCATAAACTCGCCCGGAATCTGTCCATTATCGCAATTCTTGCATCTTACCTGCGAACATTCCATCACTCTCGCCCGAATCTCACTACATCCAGCACCAACCATCTTGATCGCACACGCAGCGCAAGATGAACTCTGACCGGGATGACGGCCCTCTCTATCTGGGCTTCGACTTGTCGACCCAGCAGCTTAAAGGCAAGACTCTACTGATCCGCACCCGA
This sequence comes from Niveomyces coronatus, assembly GCA_018831755.1. Classification (NCBI taxonomy): domain Eukaryota; kingdom Fungi; phylum Ascomycota; class Sordariomycetes; order Hypocreales; family Cordycipitaceae; genus Niveomyces; species Niveomyces coronatus. The sequence continues at coordinate 26,041 of JAFEME010000108.1, read as the reverse complement.
TAGCCCGGCACATTATACATAAAAAATGACGAAAATAGTGGCTCAAAATGAAAGAAACTAACCTGAGCTCGTACGCACACACAGCCATCGTCGTCAGCTCTGACCTAAAAACCGTCGCCCAGGCTAAAGTGGACTTTGACGCCGACCTCGGCAGCATCTACCACACCACCAAGGGCGTCCATGTCCGCGCCTCTAGCGGCGAGGTCTACGCGCCTGTCGCCATGTGGCTCGAGGCGCTCGATCTCGTCCTCCAGCGACTCCGTGACGCCACCTCCCCGGCGCTCATGTCCCGCATCCGCGGCATCAGCGGCTCCGGTCAGCAGCACGGCAGCGTGTACTGGACCGCCGGCGCGCCCGGCATCCTCGCCGCGCTGGACTCGGGCCGGCCCCTGGTCGAGCAGCTCGGCAACGACGGCGCGCTGGCACACGAGTGGTCACCCAACTGGCAGGACCAGAGCACGCAGCGCGAGTGCGACGCCTTCGACGAGGCGCTCGGCGGGAGGGAGCGGCTGGCCCGGGTCACCGGCAGCGGCGCGCATCACGTACGTACACAAAAGCCGCGCATGCCGAGCAAAGACTGACAGAGAGACACCGCAGCGCTTCACTGGGCCGCAGATCATGCGCCTGCGTCGCACGCGCCCGGACGTCTACTCTAGAACGGCACGTATATCACTCGTCTCGTCGTGGCTCGCCTCCGTGCTCCTCGGCCGCATCGCGCCGCTCGACGCCGCCGACGTATGCGGCATGAACCTCTGGGACATGGCGCGGCAGGCGTACAGCCCAGAGCTCCTGGACCTCGCGAGCGGCGGCGACCCGGACGACCTGCGTGGGAAGCTCGGCGAGCCCGCCGCGGACGCCGGACAGGCACTCGGCTGCGTGGCGGGGTACTTTGTGCGCCGTTACGGGCTCAGCCCGGACTGCAAGGTGCTGCCGTTCACGGGAGACAACCCGGCGACGATCCTAGCGCTGCCTCTGCGCCCGCTCGACGCCATCGTATCGCTCGGCACGTCCACCACGTTCCTTATGCACACGCCCGCGTGCCAGCCCGACGGCGCGTACCACTTCTTCAACCACCCGACGACGCCCGGTCACTACATGTTCATGCTGTGCTACAAGAACGGCGGGCTCGCCCGTGAGCGCATCCGTGACGCGCTGTCACCGGACGGCGACGCCGCCGCCGATTCCGGCTGGGAGGCCTTCAACCGCGCCGTGCTGGAGACGCCTCCTCTCGGCATCAGAGAAGCCGACGGCGACGCCGCCGCCGCCCGCGCCAAGATGGGCCTGTACTTCAACCTGCGCGAGACGGTGCCGAACATCCGCGCGGGCACATGGCGCTTCACCTGCGACGCGGCCGACGGCGGCGCCCTGCGAGCCTGCGCCGACGAGCCCTGGTCCGCGGCGGGCGACGCGCGCGCCATCGTCGAGTCGCAGGCGCTCTCGATGCGGCTGCGCTCCCGGAGGCTCGTGCAATCGGGCGATGGCCACGCCGCCGCCACCACCACCACCCCAGCGCAGCCGCGGCGCGTGTACCTCGTCGGCGGCGGGTCGCTGAACCCGGCCATCGCGCAGGTGCTCGGCGGGGTGCTCGGCGGGGCGGACGGCGTGTACAGGCTGGACGTGGGCGGGAGCGCGTGCGCGCTGGGCGGCGCGTACAAGGCGCTGTGGGCGCTGGAGCGGCGGAGCGGCGAGGCGTTTGACGATCTGCTCGCGCGGCGGTGGGTGGAGGAGGGCGCGGTGGAAAAGGTGGATGTCGGGTACAGGGAGGGCGTGTATGAGCAGTATGGGAGGGTGCTGCCGGCATTTGAGGAGATGGAGCAGAGGCTGCTGGCGGAAGAAAAGTCGTAGAGTGAGGACTTGAGGCTTTGGAGAGATGTCTGAGACATGCCATGCTGTTCATCTTGATACACGCAAACGAAAAAAAATGCTTATTAGCTTTGGAGAAGACCATCTATCTGACATATCTGCTCATGAACCGTCTATGAAAATCCGATCGTAGTAGATCCTATAATACTGTCAGCAGGAAAGCGTGCATGGTTAGGAGCCGACTCAAAACGTACATTGACGAATTCCTTCTTCTTGCCCTTGTCCTCGGTACCGCGCGCTTGGTTCTTGAAGACGACATCGTCATCCCAGCGCCTCTTCATGGTGAAATCCTGCTTGTTGAGCAGCGGATTCCCCATGGCAATATTCCGCTCGCGTCCATCCTGCTCTTCCTTGGCGCGCTCCAACTCCTGCATTGCAGTCAGCTTTCCGTTCTTGATTTTTCCTCCTTGTAGCTCGCGAGCACTCACCTCCTGCTTCTTCTTTTCCTCACGCTCCCTTCTCACCCGCTCTAGCTCACGCTGTAGCTCCGCATCGTCATCATCGTCGCTGTCGTCGCTGTCGTCGCCATCTTCCTCCTCGTCCTCGTCATCGTCGTCATCCGCATCAATGTCCCGCGTCTCCTCCAATATTCGCCTCCTTTTCGCATAAAAATCCTCTTCCTGCCCGTCTCCGCCGCCGTCCGCGCCCCCACCCGGAGACAGCGGCCGCTTGGAGTTTGCGCCCCGGGCCTCGGCAGCAGCATCGTCGTCGTCGTCGTCGTCGCCTCCCTCGATCGCGAGAGGGGCGCCGCCCTTCTTCTTCGCAAAGTGTGCGGTCTCGGCGGCGAGGAGCTCGCTGGCGAGATCGCGCGTCGAGTCTTCGTCGTCAGCGTCGCCGCCTTGGCCTGCGCGGCGGTACTTGAGCTGCGTGTGCGCGGGGAGGAGGCGCTGGTGGTAGGCTGGGCCACGAAGGGCCTCTTTGCCGCGAGCCTGCGGGGGTGCACGGTCAGACGAGGGACATTGATGGTATCTCGGGAGCATCAGAGACTCACCGGGTCGAATGTCGGTCTATGCGCTGTGGTCATGGTGACTGTTCGTCGTTTGGAAGAGAATATGGATGGTCGCAAGTACAGCAGAGGAAGTCAGTCGTTGAGAAATCTACGGCATCCGGTGAGACAGGCTGGTCCTGATTGGCCAGTTGCTAATTTATGGGTCCATTTTGGGTACGGGCGATCAAATTGAACTGGATGATGCAAATTATTTATGATTTGTTAATTCCGTTTTTCTTCCTACATCACTTGCATAGAAGCCGTCTCATATTGCAACACTGGAGAGATAACAATCAGAGTTGACGCACAGAAGTTGTCACCGGGAAAGCTCCCAAAGTATGAGACACAGCGCCCCTGCCTGGCAACGACTACGACTGATGCGTGCAATATATGTTACTTCCATTAATTAGCATACTTCGACAGTCTTGACTTGTATGATGCCATGCAAAATTCCAGTCGTCCCCGCGGTCAAGATCAGTGCACTCAAGTCATTGCCATAGACGCATCCGGAGTCAAGCCCATAGGAATAGTCGTGCCGCTGAAGCTTCCTGCGCGCATCGTGTCCGAAAACTACGGTACTTCTCTGCGCAGGCTCGAGTTCTCTCTGCACCTCATCCCAGATGGAAGCCCATGCCTCAGCTCCATCACCTTCACAAGGGCAATACACGCCGAGATCGTCCTTGGTGAGATTGCGCATGTGCATGACGGCGTAGGGATCTTGCTTGTTCAGAGGTACGCCTGGGACCAAGCCTGCGTGTACGACCACAATGCTGGCTGCAGATGTGTCGCCACGCGTGGGAATATCGATCCGTAGCATGAGGGGTAGTGACGCGAGCCACTCCAGATGCGAGGCAGAGAGCGCGGCGGCTGTGTCAGCTGTTCCCTGACTCGGAGGCTTGAACTCCAGGGCGTCGGACGACTCTTTGGCTACCGGTTGTGATGACAGAACAGAAGAGATGGTCGGCCCTGACGATTCTTTCTCGCCTGACGCGTCAGCGTACCACTTGTCGCCTCTATATCTCCCTGCCACTCTGGCCGCGTCGAGCACCGCGTTGTCGTGGTTCCCGCGCACGGCACTGGCGCCGAGCTTCATCGCCAGATCGACGACGCCAGGGCTATCAGGGCCCTTGTTCGTCATGTCACCAACAAAAATGAGGTGGTCGCCATGCTCCCGGTCAAAGTTGACTTGCGCGAGCAGACCCTCCAATGACGCCTTCATACCGTGAACATCACCTATGAATATGAGCCGTCTTGCTTCTCTTGGCGAGGTCGTCGTTGAGAGCGACGGCACCTGCGGGGTCAAAGAAGCGGGCAAATCATCTATCATTTTAAGGATGGGAAACACCGCAACCTTGAGCTTTTTCGCGGGAGCATCTTGGGACATGGTAGCGGTATTGTTCGAACGAACACGAGATTCGGTGGACTCAGAACAAGAAATGGTTGGTTCACCATGAACGTCTCTCAAATGGCAGTTACTTTCTCCATCCTTTTTCGGACCAGGAAAAGGTAAAGAGAACCACAGATAAACTAGACCGCAACAGAGGATCAACACATACAAGATGATGCGATCAAATGCTCGAATATCTCACAAGGTGCGGCAAATTATGTAGAGGCAAAATGGTGGCCGCATGTGGGCTGTCATTCGCAGTTGAAAAGAAGCAGAAAGGAAGACTTGAAAAGTGTAGTCCACCGCCCGGCAGAATTTGCACTTGGTACCAATCGAGCAATTGCGGCTTCATCTGCGTCAACTTTTGTCTCGTCAAGATGGCATAATAGCTTTTATGAAGAATTTATCTCTCAATCTACTCATTACGTAGTCAATATGCCTCGAGAAGCGGAGCCATCACTCAGTGAAAAAACGTTCGTCGTGCAGGCGCTGGCTGAAGGCTTACGCTTGGACAACCGCAGGTTTGATCAGTATAGGTCACTGCAACTCACATTCGGCGATGAATATGGCATTTCAGAGGTACAATTCGGCAAGACGAGGTGTGTGACGCCTCCTCCTCCAAACTGATCAATATTTCTGACCAAAGGCCTCTCTAGAGTCATGGCCAAAGTCTCGGCAGAAGTCACAGTCCCATTCTCAGACCGGCCTTTTGACGGCGTCTTCACCATCGCCTCTGAGCTGAGTCCCATGGCCGCGCCCTCCTTTGAGGTGAACCGGCCGACGGAGGCGGAGCTCCTGCTCTCGCGGCTGCTGGAAAAGACGATCCGCCGCTCCGGCGCCCTCGACACCGAGTCCCTCTGCCTCATTGCCGGGCAAAAGTGCTGGTCCGTCCGCGTAGACCTGCACGTGCTAGCGCACGACGGCAACCTGCTCGACGCGGCATGCCTGGCCGCCGTCGCCGCGCTGCGCCACTTCCGCAGGCCCGAGACCACCATGGAAGGCGGCGTGCTGACCGTCTACACGCCCGCCGAGCGCGAGCCCGTGCCGCTGAGCTGGCTACACTCGCCGCTCTGCGTCACGTTCAGCTTCTTCGGCGAGGACGCGACGGCGGCCGGCACCGATGGCGCAAGCACGGGGTGGCCGCCGGTGCTGGTCGACACGACCTGGCTGGAGGAGCAGATGCGGACGACCAGCTGCACGTTCAGCATGAACAAGCATGGCGAGATCTGCCAAATATCCAAGCTCGGTGGCGCGGCGATCGATGCGCCGCTGTTCGTGAGCTGCGCGCAGACGGCGCTGGAGAAGATAAAGGAGTTCTCGGACATGCTGGATCGTAAACTCGCAGAGGATGTGAAGCGGCGGGACAAAGGTGGGTTGATGGCGGAGCTGACGGCTGAGAATGATCGTTGATGTGATTTTGGGATACATGGTTGCAAGCGCGAGAGAGAGGCATGATGGCACGACTGGAAAGAGTAGAGACAAGACAGACCTTAGGGTCCATGTATGCTATACCCATTCGTATTATGATTTATATTTGACGTAGTTTTACCAGTTGGCTTTACTTGTCATGATGTTCAAAGGCCCGCCAGATGATCCATTGTACCAAAACGCCAGCAATATGAAGAAGTATCAGAGGCTCGAAAGACAGAGTCGTAGCTCATGAGAAAGAGCAGCCGGGCAATGATAGCAAGATAGATGTTAAAAATGAGCCCAAGGCGGCGGCGATCACCCGGTGGCCGGGACAATCAACGCATGACTGGCGGTCGGGACTCTTTGTTCCACTGCACCCGCGTCCTCAGCCAGTCGACCGCCTCGCGCACGCCATCACCTGTCAGTGCACTCATGGCCAGGACGCGCGTGTCGCGGATACTATCGCCCTTGTCGCCCTCCATGACCTTCTTGACCAAGCCCTCCTTGATGCGTATCGTCTCGACGCAGTCCTCGCGGTCCTGCTTGTTGGCCAAGATGAGCAGCGGGATACCCTCCGTGTCCGAGTGCTGCAGGACGTCCTCGAGGACCTGGCGACACTCATCCAGGCGTCCGTCGCTACTGCTACTGCTGCTACCAGCTTGCGCCCCGTCATCATCGTCGGCGCCTGTGCGCTCCATGATACCGTCACCGACGTCGGTGCTGTCAATGATGAAGACGATGGCATGGCAGCTGGTGTAGTAGCTCTCCCAGAGGCGGCGCAGGGAGTGCTGGCCGCCGACGTCCCAGACCTTGAGGTACATGTCGGACAGCGTCAGGGTGGACACGTTCTGACCGACGGTCGGCACAGTCTTGAGCTTCGGGGCGGGCGCGCTGGGTAGAAACATTGCCTTGACCTGCTCGTGAAAGGTCGTCTTGCCGGCATTGTCGAGACCGAGGAGAATTACGGAGTATTCTAGAGAGTAGAGGATCAGTATTTCGTGGCTCTTGTTCTTGCTCGAGGAAGCAACGTGGGGAAGAGAGAGGTATGAGACCTTGGTGGCATGTGGTTGGCCCTTACCTTCTTTACTTGTCGCATAGAGATACAGGCCCTTTGCAAGGTGATACATGGCTAGCGACAGTTATTGCGGCGGTTCATGTGCATGTGCGAAGCCGCCTTTGACGTAGACATCGAGTCACCGGTGGGTGTTGACGGCTACCTTTGGAGTGACAGCCTGGTTGGAGGCAGCGCATTGCGGTATTGCTGCGCAGCGGTACCTCACGCTGTATCTCTGCAGTACGACGCCGGAGTTGGTGGCGCTGTTACAAGGGAGACAGTTACAGTGCATATACTGGTACTGTTCATACAGCACCACTACCCACTATAAGAACTAGTAGACCTCCAGGCAAGGTTTCAGAGGTCCGGTAGGGGCAGCCGCCGTTAGGAGGCGGTAAGCCGTAGGGTGTCAAAGGTACATCGTCTCTTAAAGGTGATTGACGATGAAAAATATGGCTGAAAATGGCATGATTAAGGCAGAAAACACAAAACTCATCGTTAATAACGAAGATGCCACCATGAGAACGTCTCCTGCCATGGCACTATTGTGCATTAATATCTACAGCTGTACCTTGACACCTTGGCCATCGTTGTATACTACTAGTGCGTAATAGTGCGTCACTCCTACTCACAGCTACCTACTAGCACTGCTGGTACCGACAGTACTCACTAAAGGGATACCTACAGTATATTTATTCTAAAGCCAATACCACGTTTGAAATCCTAAAGTAATGCTCAGTTGTAGTTTATAGTGTATTCTGTCGGACCTGTTTAAAGAATCAAGACTAGTAATAGAAGCCGAAATAAAATATGTAAGAGCGGTATGTTAGTCTCAGGGATATACCAAGGTATACTAGCGCTCGCTTTTTCTGTCCCCCCTGCGGCTACTGTACCTTAGTACTGTACCTCCTGTACAAGCACTACCAAGGCACTTCTCTGTAGCCTCTCGGCTGCCGGCTGTCAAGCCAGCAAACGCTGTCTGACCAGCGCATCCGCCGCTTTTTGCGCCGACATCTGGCCAGGTCGCTGATTCATCTCAACAACACGTTGCAGAGCCATTCTGCGCGCAACTTCTGAACACCAGCCTCTGCATCTTTTCTCCTAGTCAATCATCTCGCATTTCTTCAATCAGCAGAAACAACAACCAACTTGCGTCTACTCATGGTGAATTCCATTCTACCGATAACGCTTCCTCGCGGCGGCGAGCCCTGCTGTACCGCGTAAACGTCGTTCGTCAACCTCAAATTCAGAGCAGCGATACAGACTTCAAAGCCATGAGCGTCGCAGAGCTGGCCAGTCTTGGCCTGGACTTGCTACGTATGTTCCCGTCCGCCATGTTTCCTTCGGCGCGTGACGCCACGAGCGACGATTGCCAGTCGACTGACACTACCCTCCACAGGCCGAGCCGAAGAAGATGCTGGTAATGAAGGTACGCACCGCTCCGAGCGTTGAAGCATGTCGCATGCGGCGATTCATCACGCATATATGTACTCTCACCCGCCATCTCAATGGTAGGCTAACACTTCCTACCAGAAGGGGACTCGGCGCAAAAAGAGTTCTTCGCAGCGTGGGCCATATTCATCTGTATCCTGCTGCTCATCATCACCTTTTTCGTCAGCTACATCTTGCAGATGAAAAAAGTCACAGCTATTCACGAGACAGTCATATCAATCTTTGCTGGTATGTGTTTCTTTGACTTCCCTTGGCGCGTTCTCTTGCTAACCACGATGCCCTGCAGGTATGATAGTCGGTCTCGTCCTCCTAATCACATCCGGCGACTCGATTCGAACGCCCCTCAACTTTGACTACCAAATCTTTTTCAATCTACTTCTCCCACCCATCATCCTATCATCCGGCTATGAACTACATCAGGCCAACTTCTTCCGCAATATCGGCACCATCCTGACGTTCGCGTTTGCCGGCACTTTCCTATCCGCCGTGGTCATTGGCCTGATTCTCTGGCTCTATTCACTTATTCCCGGCTCCGTCAACATGACCTTCGTCGACGCCATATCTGTTGGAGCAACTCTATCCGCCACCGACCCTGTCACTATTCTCGCAATATTCAATACTTACAAAGTCGACCCGAAGCTCTACACAATCATATTTGGCGAGTCCATTCTCAACGACGCCATTGCCATTGTTATCTTCGAAACAGCACAGCGATACAAGAAGGGCGAAGCCACGAGCCATGGAATCCTCAGCTTTTTCGAAGGCACCGGCATCTTCTTGCTCGTTTTCTTTGGTAGCTTGCTAATTGGTGTCATTGCCGGCGTTGGGACTGCATTACTACTAAAGTTCACCTACGTGCGCCGCTTCCCCAAGACGGAAAGCTGTGTCATTATCCTCATTGCATACGGAACGTATTTCTTCTCACACGGTGTCCGCCTCTCTGGTCAGTACTTCTTGTCTTCGAAGATCTCATTGTCAGAGCTAATATATTCTAGGCATCGTATCACTCTTGTTCTGCGGCATTACCCTCAAACACTACGCCTACTTCAACATGTCTCGACGCACACAGCTCACAACCAAGTTCATCTTTCAGGTCATGTCCCAGCTCGTCGAAAATTTCATCTTCATCTATCTCGGCCTAGCGCTCTTTACCGAGAGCGCTCTGCAGTTCCAACCGCCACTCATCATAGTCACCATTTGTGCCGTTTGCGCCGCGCGATGGGTTGCCGTCTTCCCCCTCTCCAAGGCCATCAATGCAGTCATCCGCTACCGCGCGCGACGTCGCGGCCAAGAGGGCAGGGATGAGCTTCCGTACAACTACCAGGCTATGCTCTTCTGGGCCGGCCTTCGTGGTGCTGTCGGTGTCGCCCTCGCTGCTCTCTTGACAGGAGAAAACGCATTCGCTCTGCGCGCCACCGTCCTCGTCGTCGTCGTGCTCACCGTCATCATCTTTGGCGGCACCACCGCCCGCATGCTCGAGATTCTCGGCATCCGAACCGGCGTGGTCGAAGAAATCGACAGCGACGACGAATTCGACATCGAGACGTCTTTCGGTTCCGGCATACACAGCAAGCGCACCGGTCACAGCAGCCGCCGTAATGGCAACATTGGTCTCTCGAGCCTCGAGCGCGAGGGCCGCGGGTCCGCCGCCTTCGTATCCGGCCACTCCTCGCCGCACATCGACAGTGGCCGCACCCGCAGCATCAGCCGCAAAAACTCGGCGCGTCTCAGCAAAACGACCGCCAACACGGTTGCCGACGACTTTGAGCGTGCGGACCTTCTCAGCCGTGGTGGCGACGACTCCGACTTTGGCAGCGACATTGACGTGTCAGACCTACCACCCCCGGCACGGCGCTCACCCCAGCCACCGCACCAACACCACAACTGGACGTCGCCGATGCCGACGCCGCCGCCGCCGACGAGCGCGTTCATGAGTCCCAGCGAGCCCGCGGCCGAGCCACTGACCGCCAGAGGCGCTATCCGACAGTTGCTCACGGCCGAGGACCCCGCGGGCCTGTTCAGGCAGCTGGATGAAGACTACATCAAGCCGCGATTGCTACTACACAGCGACGATGGAGGCAGGCCCGGATCTGGCCAAGCTGGTGGTGGCGGTGGGAGCGCCGTATAGTCATCATCTCGGTGTATCTGTTTCTACTGTGTTTCTATGGTCAATCTATACGTAATGATTTTAGGGCGTTGAAATGACAATCTGGTAAAAATGGTGTGTATTGATTTTTGGTTCTCATCGACTGAGAATCGTAATTGTCAGGCAAGAGTTATCTTTCCTCTGTTATATACTGCTTGAAAAATGTAGCATGCCAGAATCACTCTCAGTTCCTTTTCCACGTTGCAGCTTGACGAGTCACTCAACCACCTTTAGTCGAGTCTTTTTTTTTCCTCACAAGCACAGCATTAGACGCTCTTTGTGATTCTTTTGACATTATAGTGATGCTTGTCCTCTATATATGCCTTTATTCATCCCCTACTCAGCCCCTTCTCATTTCCCATCACAAACCAGACACACTTCCATCCTCTCATTGGTTTCTGTCTTACTTTACTCCCCATATATGTCTTCCTCTTGTTGTTTCCATGTTGAAGAATAAAAAAAAACACATCATCCGCGCTGAAATCAAAAGTGAAATAGAATGTAATATAGAAAAGACACAATCCCCTTTCAAAACAAAACCGAGACGCCAAGCTTCTTCCACATGGTTTATCGCTCCTGTTCGCCGGCGCGTTTGGAGAATCGAAATGAATAATAAATTGGTCAAGAAACAGAAAAAAAAAGACAGCAGTAATGTAGGCTGTTTGTACGTCGGCGGACCTCTTCTCATTTTGCGCAGAACAGCCCAAACTGTCATCCTCAAGGCCATCCCTTGACCTCGCGGGACAACCAACGCCGTTCCGTTCAGAATCTAAAAGAGAATAGACGCGGAAACAAGAATATAATGAGCGAACCATGCGAGTGACACATGATGAATTTGGCCAAATGTAGCTTTCAAGCATTGAAGCCATCTCGCACTTCGTCTCATTTCTACTTGGTCGTCGAGGAGGGCGTCGCACTGCCACTGGATTGGCGCTGGTGGATAGCTTGCGGCATCGGGCTGCCGGATATGCTGCTAGCCGCCAACTGTTGCTGCTGTTGCTGCTGTTGCTGGGTTTGCTGAACACCATGCTGTTGAGTCTGATGCTGCTTCTGCTGAGCCGCTGCCGCTGCCGCCGCCGCCGCCGCCGCCTGCTGCTGCTGTTGCTGCTGCTGCTGCTGTTGTCGAAGTAGGGCAGCGTACTGATGAGGGCTAGTCGTGGCTGCGATACTGTTGGCAAGACCTGGCTGGCCCGTCACGCCGGCTGCCGCGTTGAGTGCAGATTGGCGCTGTGCCATCATTGCCCTTGTGAGATGCTCTGTAGCAAGCTGACGCGTCTGGTCGGGCGTCAAATTTGGATTCTTAGCCCTGAACTGCGCCTCGAGCTGGTGGAGCTGCGCGGCAATGGTGGGTGGGAGTTGTGCAGACATTCTGGGGCCCGGAGAGACGTTCGGGACACCATTCTGTAGGTGCAACCCGTTAGTCGCGGCACCATTATGAGTGGCACTATTAGAATTATACGCTGCCATCATCGCTTGAGCACTATTAACAAAAGGCTGCTGATTGATACCGCTCATGTTGTTGCGCAAAGATGGAGAACCCTGTGCGTTCTGTTGAACGGCAGAATTGGGCCTAGACTGCGGCTGCGCTTGATGGTGAACTTGCTGCTGCTGCTGCTGCTGCTGTTGTTGTTGTTGTTGTTGCAGTTGGACATTTGTGCGCTGTTGGTTGGAGACATGCTGCGCTCGTAACATCAGGTTTGCATCGGGCTGTTGATTTGGCATCGGCAATCGGTGCTGCTGCTGCTGCTGCTGTTGATGCTGCTGCTGTGCCTGTGCCTGTGCCTGTGCCTGTGCCTGCGCTTGCGCTTGTGCTTGTGCTTGCGCCTGTGCCTGTGCCTGTGCCTGTGCCTGTGCCTGCGCTTGCGCTTGTGCTTGTGCTTGTGCCTGCGCCTGCAGAGCCGCCTGTAATTGTGCTGCGGGTACGCCCTTCATCTGCGCGGCTGCCGCAACCATCGCAGGACTTATTTGAGAAGGCAACCCGGGATTTACTTGTGAAGCGCCATTGACTGCCCCTTGGGGCGCCATTCTTGGCCGTTGCCCTGCCGCTGCCGCTGCTGCTGCCGCTGCCAAGTGACTCGGAACCTCAGGCCGCTGTGCAGAGACCTGGGGTGCGCCATTCGTAGGTGGCTGCCCATTGTTTGGCGCGTTTGAAGCAGTATTGGGCCCAGCCATTTGGGCAGCTTGACTGTGGGCCCTGGCTTGTTGCAAGGCAGCCCTTCTTTGAGCTTCTTGACGGGCGGTGACCTGAGCCACTCTTTCCGCCAAAGCTTGATCGCGCTCGAATCTTAGTAGACTATAATCTCGGGGCGTTTTCCTCGGACCCCGTGAGGCTGGCTCGGGGTTCTTCTTGATGGTATTTTGGGAGGCATTGTGCTGTTGCTTCTGCTGAGCCATTTCTCGTTTCTTAGCCAACTTGCGCATCGCATCGATAAGAGTCAGGTGCCGCTGGTTCCTGCGTCGTTCGACTCTGACTGGGATTGAGGGTCGACGGCGGATTGGCGGCATGCCGTTCCCAGAAGCACTGGCCTGCTGAGCTGCAGCCTGATTTTGCTGCGCAATGACTCGTTGAGCAGACTCAATCCGGCTGTTATACGCTTTGAAGTATTGAGTCTTGATCATATCTGCGGGCAGGCCTTCAAGATTGATCCATCGCTCGAAGCACTCCCACGGAGTGCGGCGCTCCGGGCTCGAGGCAAAAGTCGATCGGGTCGACATGAGGCTTGAAATCAGTGACCAGTTGTAGGAGTACTCCTTGACAAGACCGCGCAGTTCATCGTCCTCGGCGATTGTCCACTGCGAGGCAAAACGGCACTCATAGAAAGTCTGCAGAGGCATAGGATGTTCAGAAGGTGGCCGGAACTGATGGCCTGCATGTAATCGATCGCGGATGGGCTTGGACTCTGGGTTAAAGAGTGCAACGCCACTCGTTGCTGGCTCTACTCTGCAGTGGTGTGAGTCATTATCGCCAGTGAATGAGTTGTCGCCGTCGTCATCCGACTCCTCGTTGCAGTAGTCGAACCGGCCGCGTTTGCGTGGAGGGCCGTTTGCAGATACCTTAATTTCTCCTTCAATATATTTACTCAAAGGAAGTGCGGGGCGGCGCCAATGAGCGTCCGGATCAACTCCAGGATCTGAGGAAGTGATGATGGGCACTTCCAACGGGCTTCCATAAAGAGGTAGTTCCCCCAAAAGCTGATCTGCAGCCTGCGTGCGCCTCAGTCCGAAAACGACGTCATCTTCTTGGAGTGAGAATATAGCCGAGGGCGCGACTGTACCGATAGAGAATTCAGACAGATCATCATCAAGGGGTGAGTCTGTATCGGCTGATGCCTCTAGTTCAGGAACTGAACGGCTCTCTGAAAGAGTGTCTTCGCCTATATTGATGTTATCCTCGGCAGAGTGATGCTGAGGAATGCGCGCTGACACTTGGAGTCTCAGTCGTTCTCGGGCACCCGATCCACACCATTCTGCACAAGCGTGAGCAAGGTTGCGGGCCACGGCCATCTTCCACTTGCGCTCTTCCCGAAAATCAGTTCTCATCCACTTCATCTCCTGAAGCATGACATCCCATTGCGAAGAGGAACGGGTCGGCTCCGGACAACGCTTGGGCTGTCGCAAAGACCACTTGTCATGCTGTTGCAGATGGTACACCCTACGCAGCACCTTGCAGGCTTGGTTATCCAGGATTGCGAGGTTAGCGTCAGCAGTGTCAATCGTCTTGTTGGCGTGAAAAAGAATTTTTTCAATCGGCTGCATCCAGTTTGTTGCTCCTGTAAAGTTTTGAATAAAGAGGGGTGTGTAGTAGTCATCGAATGGGTGGAACTGTTCTTTCTGTTGTCCACGCACAATTGCCTTGTCTTCGACACGCTTGTGCTGCTTTCCGAATAGCACAGTCGATAGTTGGCGCTTACGACTTTTGCGAGATTTTGGTCTTGATGCTGGAGATCCCGCCGCAGATGCTGACGGTGTGAGCTGGTCTTCAACATGTTTCGATGGCGCACGGTCATTGACAGAACGTGGCGAAGCACCGACTATTTCGTTGACGGATTTTAATCTCATGGCACCAGACGAGACTCTCGTCACGGCACGTTCAGCGGGGCTTTCTTTCATGAGCTGGGGTGTAATTAGGGGTGGGGGGATTGATGGGTCGGCAGAATGTTCAGCTTGTTGGAATTCGGAAGAGCCTTTCAACAGCTGGTGTGATGTAGCGGAATTAATAAGTACGTCCACGGAACCTTGAATTACGGCAACATCCCGGGCGGTGTGATCGACGGTGGCTTTAGCGGTAGATTGTACTTCATGAGTTGGTGGTGCGCGTTGAGCTGGTATGTCGGATTCAGGCAACTGGCGATCCTCATCCTTAGACGACTCTGTGGCATGTGTCTTGCTCACTTCGGGCTGTGGTTCGATTCGTACCGCTGACTGGGCGGTTTCTGGCGAGGGAGGAGGAACTTCATTGTCGGGGCTAGTATTAGCGGAAGCGTCAGGCGCAGCAGTCGTCGTCGCGCTGGCTGCGACGGACTCCGGAGAGGATACTGCATCAGTGACTCTAACCGCGGCAGGCGGTAGTTGAATGCTCAGCGATGAGACTGGTACCGACTGGTGCGTGACAACTTCATCATCAGAAATACTATTTGAGGAAGTTCCATTTGCAACTGGCGCAGGCGTCGAGTTCGGCGAGCCTCTTGTACCCGGGGAAAAAGAAACTTGTGAGGGCCGGCGCAACACTGCCTCGTCCGTATTTTTTTGGAAATCATGCGGCTGTACAACTGTTGGACCTGCAGTCGGCTCTGGTACACCGACCGGCTTCGACGCATGTTGAATGCTAGCAGGGCTCCGAGCTGCTGGAGTCGACCTCGACGATTCGACCGAGCTGGACGCTGTTCCGGGTGTCGATGGACCGGAACACTTCCTAGCGGCAGCGAGCTGAGCAGTCACAAAGCGTTTCAGAGCTTCGACCGATTGGGGTGGGCGCGGTGGGATGCTCTGTTCGTCAAAGACTCGGTTCCTGCGTTGCGAGACAGTTAGCACCAAAGACACTTGATTTACAGTGGGCGCAACAGTGATTGTCGCAGCGGAGCACAGATCGCGGTCAATTAAAAAAAAAAGGCCGAGGGTCGCAGACCCGTCGCAAAAGGTAGAGAAAAAATCCAAGACGCATCGGAAGAGCCTACTGTAGAATATCATTTGTTTGCAGAAACTGCCACTCGGCGGTGGTGGCAGCGAGCGCGTCAGAATGAGCATGGCCTTGCTGGGGCAGCGGCTGGGTCTGTGTCGCGACCGCGAAAAGCTCACGAAGCTTCCTCTTGCGAGAGGTCACAATTGCCCTTTCGAGAGTTAGCAAAATGATATGACCATCAAATTTATCGGAAAAATTCTGCGCATTTAATGATGGGCTACTCACTGGCACTCATTGCGCTTGGATTGAAGCAGCCGCGATAAATCGGCGTGCCCGACCTCAGTCATAGCATGCGCGGTCGCAACATCCGTTTGACAAACGAAACGAATGCTGCGAAATTAAAAGCGAGTATATGCGAGATGGATGAAGGGATACGAGGCGATGGAAAACGTGGTTGTGGCCGCCGCTTCGATAATTTATTTTTTTTGTCCTTCTCTGCGTCTCCTTCTCGTAACTCCCAAATGTTGTCGGCTGGAAGGGGGGGCAGCACAAAAAAATTTGACAGGCTGTGGTTCAGTAAAGTCTTGCGTTGTTGGGCGGTTTAAAGAGCCAGATTTAGCGCCTGCCGTGGGCTTTCGTGGCGATTCCCAGAAATGCTTCAGTGGAAGACGCGGCGGGATGGAGGGGCCAACTATTGCGATGTGTCAGGAAAGTATTAGGAGGTATGAGTTATAACCTCTACTTACCGTACTAAGTACTACCCTGTACTAAGTTGCTATTAAGAATACGCACTGTGGGTCCCAGTATCAAGGGCATAATTTAGGGAGGCGATACGTGTAGGTGACGACCTTACAAGGTACAGTGTATCCACTACCGACACAGTGTGGTGCCAGGCTCTAGGATGGGGCGAAACGGAGGCGGCTAGTCACAGCCTGTGAGGTTATACATTTATGTACTTGAGTTGTACAATATGCAGGCATGCCGCATGCGGGCTACCGGACCGGAGGCTGTACCACGGCCTTTTTGCTACAAAGCTCTGCGCATATTGTGGAAAAGAAACAGTAAGAATGATGTCGTCTACAGAATGTCCCAAGTGAATTTGCGAAACGAAAAAAAAAAAAAAAAAAAAAAAAAAACACTTCTTGTCGGCGGGTTCGAGTTGAAGGCTACAATTATTAAGAGGGATGAATCATAGATGCGTAATGATCATTCTCGATGAGCAACTCACAACCGATAGAGGGAACGATAAATATTTACAACTCAAGAATTAGTAGTGCCCAATTGAGCCTACTTCTGAGCCTATTTATTAAACTGCCTTAGATCCTTTTTCGCGCTCCTAAGCAAAATATCTTAAATTATTACGCCAGCATGGCAATGTCGTGTGGTACAGTAGCAGTTCCACAAACAGTGCGCCACAGAATGCGCCACACTCACCCTGATCCCAAGCATTGTACTCCATAGAGTTCATTGCTAGTAGGCACTGTACACGGTTATAGACTGACCTGTACCATACCTGGAAAAATAATTCCCTTGTTGCCTGCGCAAAATCGACAAGCAATTTCCACCAACACCAAACGCCATGCCAGACAAGCTCCAAGGCGGTGGCCGCATAGCCATTAAACTCGGCATAACCCCGTCATCTTCAAACAAATCGACATCCTCGTCGTTGTTGGGCAAGCGGTCGCGCCCAACCAAGTCTCACGCGTTCGGGCGCGATAATGCTGACTCGGACTCCGATGACGAGCAACGACACCACGGCAAGCATGAGGCCATTACAGGATTCGGAGCCGATGGCGCAGAGACAAAGAAGAAAGCCGAAGCAGCCAAGTCAATAAAAGACTACGTTATTACGCGGCTGCCCAACCGCGACTGGAGAGACGAGATCAAAGGCCGCAGACAACAACGCATCACTGACGAAGAAGCATCACACGCTACACCTGTTTCAAACGATGCCGCTCCTGTTGATACAGAATCTATAGACCAAGTTCCTGACATGAAATGGGGGCTGACTGTCAAAGAAAAATGCTCGACCGCTCACGACGAGCAGGGCGAGGCCGAAAGAACTTTGAGCAAGCAAACGTCGACGAAAGCCGAACGACAGCCGTCCCCTGACACGGCTCACTTCCGGAACGCTGATGAGGAAGCCATAGACGCGCTGCTCGGTAAGCGGCCCCCCAAGGAGCAAAAGGTCATAGTCACCGAAGACGACGCCTATACGCGTGACGTTGAAGCTGCCGGCATCGCGTCCACGCTTGAGGATTACGAAGCAATGCCCGTGGAGGAATTTGGCGCGGCATTACTGCGGGGTATGGGCTGGAATGGTGAGCCCAACGGCAAGGTAAAAGAGGTACGCCGCCGGCCAAATAGGCTTGGCCTTGGCGCCAAAGCATTAAATGAGGCAGAAGACCTTGGTAGCTGGGAGCAAAAGCCGCGGAACGGCGGCAAGAAGCGACCGCCAAGACTAGCGGACTACCGGCGCGAAGAGGAGAGAAAGAGGGAGGAGAGAAGAAAGGGCGATGGTCGCGAAGACAGCTATAAGCGTGAGAAGGAGAGAGAGCGCGAGCGCGAGCGAGAAGATAGGTATAGAGACCGAGACCGAGATCGAGATCGAGACAGGATGAGAGAAAGTCGTAGGAGCGAAGACGGAGCTAGGCACGGTTTCAGAGATCGGGACCGGGATAGGGACGAGAACAGAAACCGGGACAGGGAGCGACATCGTGCTTACGACCGGGATCGCAAGCGGTGACACCTCGCTGCTTTTCACAACATCATGATTACTCACGCTCGGCGACGAAGGCTCTACATCTACACAATATATTACACTTGGGGCAACTTTTTCATCATGATCCCCGAGCTTGCCACCCATACGTACACTCCACGTATTCGGTCCCATCAACACACGACCCATCGCCAGTCGATCGATCGACAACGACAATCTCCCCTCATCCTCTACTGCAGCGCGACCCTAGCCAGTGTGTCTGTCAAGATATCTAGCGTACCTGTTACCTGCGCATCTGGGCCCTTTACTGTGTCGCTTCCTGTTGCCACCGCCGGCCCTGCCTCTCTGAGCACCGCTGCCAAGTGCTGCAGCGGTTCGACGAACCTGTGCTCGACCGCCGCCGCCATGCCTGGCGGTGTCATGTCTTTGTACTTATCTCCGAAGATGAAAAGGGCAAAATTGGCCGCCTGCAGCTGAAATGGCCACGCCTGGGCCCAAAACTCGAGTAGAGCTGCGGCGTCTTGCGACTCGTGCTGCAGATACGTGAGATCAGGGAAGAGCGCGTGTTGAAGTGTGTCAAGGCAATCCGGGGTTGCAAATTTGTTACTATTCACCTGCGCCTCGTTGTTGTTCGTCTTTCGCGCGGCCACGATTTCGTCCTTGGCCCATGAGACGGCGCACGATTGCAACGAGGCAAACATGCAATTTTCCAAAAGGTCCTCGAGGATGGTCAGGCGCTCTGCCTCGGGCGCGGCATGCAGGATGAGCCCGGCGAAGGTTATTGCGGATTGGCGCACGCGCGGATTTGTGTGAAAGACGGCAATGAGGGTGAGCAGATGATGATATGCCATGAAATCAGGTGCTGCGAGGTCGTCATGTGTCCCGACCGCTGCATTACTGGTGAGACGAGATTGCGTATGCAGCCAGACGCCCATGGTTAGAAGCGCCTCGGTTGTGCCTGGGTTAGCAGTGATTTGCTCCTGCTGGCTGTCGCCTAGAAAGTTCTGAAGCAGGGCGTGATGAGTGGGAAAGATGGAGAGATCAGGAATAAAATGGTGCGCATCAAACATGTCCGAAGAAAACATCCAGTATCCGACGAGAGCTGCGAGACCACCGGTTGAGAACTGCATCGAGTCTGGCTTGTCGCTGTCAATTTCTGCTGATAAAGGATCCGTACTTATCGGTGAGGCGACAAGTGCATCTCGAATCTTGTCCGACGAAAGCTTCGAAAGTCCAAGATCGCCGGCTAGAGACTATTGAACGGGCGAAAGCAGGGAAGCAATTAAACGGTCAGCGAGACTTGTTCAGCATTTCATTTCTCACGAACACCACCATATTGGAAAAGGAAAGGGAAAAGGAAAAAGAAAGAGACACGTACCACCAATTCTCCTATCAAGCTATCTCTTGCTTGCAATTCCTGTACCTCTTTGAAGGCCTGCATCTGCGTCGTACGTCCGATCACAATCTTATCCGGGTACGTAAACTCGAGCAACCTGGTTGGCCACTCGAGCGCATTCGCGTTGACAAACGTCTCAAGAACGCACGTCACAAACACCTGCAGCAGCCGCTGCACCAGAACCGGCGACTCCTCCTTCTCCTTCTTCTCCTCCGCCCTGCTCGCCTCTGGATCCGGCGCACTGCGGCCCCCACTCGACGGCACAGGGATCACGGTGCTCGACTTGCGCGTTGGCAATGGCGGGCGCTTCCGCCCAGACAAGGCCCGCACGAGCATGATCACGGCGGCGGTGTGCTCACGGCACGCGCCGTCGTAGCAGCGCAGCACGGTGTCGAGCGTCGTGTGTAGAAAACGCGACGGTGCGCGCACCTGCAGCCGGGCGTGCAACACGGCGAGCATGCCGCAGAGCGTGACAAAGCCATGGCTCTTCGTGCTACCTGATGCCGCGTCTTGTTGTTTTTGCTGCTGCAGCTCCATGACTTCAAGTACCTTGAGAATGACTTCGCGCGGGTTACCGAGGTGGGCAACGCGCTCAAGGCAGGCCTCGCTGCCCGGCACGTCGATGAGCATCTCAACGAGATCCCATCCAATCTCGCGCGTCAGGTCGGCGTCGTCGAGAATATCTCGCAGCGCGGGCAGGACATCGGGCGTCAGCGACATTTCAACAATGGTAAGGTACGTGGCGGCATCGGTGGCCGGGGGCCTGCTCTCGTGCAAGCGTTTGACGAGTTCCTCGGTTGCCGCCATTATCACAAGGGGCTGTAGCTGCGTATTTCTCTCACTTCTTGCCGGTTTACTATATCCTCCCGAAACAGTCGGCCCAGTGGAAGTCGTAATAGATGATTCTTGCAGCTCTCTGTTGATGTTGTTCTGTTGAATCGAGCGTCGAGGGGCACCGGGGTGGCGTTTGAACGAGTTCATGTTGCCCCGCTTTGTCCAAGTTCGAGACAGGTCACCAGCCATGGTGAAAAGTTGACGCACAGCCCTCGAACAAACTTTGCAGCACGACGACTCAAAGAAGCGCAAAAAAAAAAAAAAAAAAAAAAGGCGGGAAATCAGGATGTACCTGTCTCTTTGATATAGTGTGGTCGAATCCATGGTCTATCTTATGCGCTGCAGCAACAATACTTCGAGCAGGCATCACGAGGCATCCGCCAGAATCAGATAGGGCTACCCTATACGCACCGTGTCGTGTAAATAGGGCTCTTCACTTGCAAACACGGCTCTTCAATTTCTAATTCGAATTCCAGCGAATGCGAATACACATGAATAGATAGGAGCACTATGTATGCTTTGTATGGCCTAGAAAATATTGATGCTTGCAAGAACATATACACGCATCATCGTCATTTTTAGGGATTTAATCACTGCTTAAGACATCGGTCACGACAGACGACCAGAGCCAAAACTTTACAATTGAATATGCTATGATCGGAAGTTTAATGTCGAAGAATTTATATAGACAAATAAGTAACCAATGTGCGCCTTGTAGGCAACGCGAGTCCCCATGGACCAAGCATAGATGTATAGGTCGCACGCTGCCCATCGTGTTGCGTAATGTCGTTAGAGGTGATACAACTTGAAGTGTCCCTATTTAAACGACGAGACACACGCGAAGCGTAACACAATCACGACGTAAAGAACCTGGTCAAAAATGTTACGGCTTTATCGAGCACCACCTGAAGAGACAAACGACAGCCACGCTCCGCGCCGATATCATCGATAGAATACAGATTTTGTCTTTCCTTATTTCAAACGAAATCATCATATTACATTATGCCAGCTTGAAACACATAACTCCATCCAATTCTCAGTTGATAGTGTCAGTCAAACCTGCCGCCAAACCGTCAAACAATATGCATACAATGCCCCCTCCCTTCCTTGGAAAAAAAAGGCCGCGATTGTACATGGTGAAAAAAAAAAAAGAGACATTTGCTTGCCCATAAGTCACAAAATAATTGTGGATAAAGAAAACAGTCGCTAAAAAAAAAGATAGACATGATTTATTCACTGACCATCACACTCTCGAGCTCGGATGTGAGCCCTTGGAGGAATTCTTGGCCCACGTCCATTTGCCCTTGGCGTCTTGTTTGTTGCGATACGTGCCGCCCATGGCCTCGGCGATAGAGATGGGCTCGTCCATGGGGACCAATCGCGGGTGTGCGCGATACGGTAGTACAGACTTGAGCGAGCGCTTGCTCACCGTCTTCTCCTTTGCGGGCTCGTCCTGCCGGACCGTCTTGACAATCTCGCGCAGCTCCGCGTCGTCGCAGACAATTTGAGCCTTGAGAAAGGGCATGCTGTCGCCCGAGGCTTCCCTAATGGCCTGCATCACGGGAACGCGTGGAGTGTAGCTGATGTGATCGAGCTTGGGGGCCCGGATGCTGTCGGGGACGATGGATGGGTCTAGGCGGGCAGCGTCGCCCTTGCCGAGGAGCGCGTTGATGTCGAGGCTCTCACCCGGAGGGATGGCGTCTGGATGGCTGGGAGTGATGCAGTCCATGTCGACTTCCTTGCGAAGGACTTGGTCGATGTCAATGGCGGAGAAGTAGGCGCACGACTGTGGCAGGTCGTTGATGCCGACTTGCTGAGCAAAGATGGCCCGGGTCCACACGTTGGCTACCTGGAGGGCCATGGCGGCGCGGTATTTGTCTTCGTCCTTGACGAGATAGCGAATCTCGTCGTGTACGGTGATCGCGAGGCGCGCGTCAATGTTAAACCGGCGCGCCAGGTAATCCATCGAAACGATGAGAAGATGAAGGTAGTCCACGCCGGAGGACTGGATGGCCCAGTTGATCCGTGACGTCAGATAGCCGCCCTTGTTGATGAAGCGACCCATGAGTGCCTCAGTGATGCCAGCACCTAACACGGGCGTCCGAGGCCGTTCCTGCTCGGCGAACTCTTCCAACTTGTTGAAAACAAACGACTCAGTTCCGCCGCGCCAGAACGGCCGCTTGTAGATGACCTTGCGGGTCGTCTTAGTCCCCTTGGTATTGGCGTACAGTCGGGATGCAGTCTCCATGGTCTGTTTTTCCGAAAGCTCGGGGTTGAACTGACGAAGAAGAGTGGCCGCAAACTTGAGGCCTGCACCGTATATGCGACCATAGTTGAAGACCTTGGCATCGTTTCTTGTGATCCCGAGGATGGATGCTGTCCGAGAATGTAGATCGGTTCCCTGCGACTTGGTGCCCTCTAGTGTCATGAATCCGACAGCATTACCGCCATGGAGCTGGAAAGTAGCGTCGCCAATTAGACTGGCAATCCATAGCTCCTGCGAATCAACATCGGCGCCAACAAAGCTGTAGCCTTTCGGAGCCTTGACCATTGCCTTGAGCTCCGAGCCGACACGGTTCTTCTTGGCGTTGCTGGCTGTGAGCCACGTGTTCTCTACTGCTCGTCTCGTGATGGTTCCCATGGGAATGATCTGGGGCAGAATGAAGCCTAATCCATCGGCAGAGGCGGCGTCCCTTTTCGGAGTTGGCAGGTCTTGGTTCTGAATGACCATTTGCGACATGATTCTGTCACGAGCGCTCATCCAATACGAACAAGACGCATTCATCTCGAGAGCTTCTTTGGCATATGAATATTCAGATGAGAGCGTGCCGTTCTCAAAGTATGACAAATAACCCTTTGCCATTGGATTGGCACAGCGTGCTGTAGGGCCGTCCTTGTGTGGTAACTTGTAATATACGTGCCGTAAATCATCTCGTAAAGTGGCGTCGGCTTCCTCGAATTGACATTGAATCATTTGCTTGCTGGCGTATTTGTCTGAGCTGGACCGAAGGGTCCGGAAGGTCCATCCGTACTTGTCGGACCAGAAGAGAGGATTACCATCCCAGGCCAGTCGCAAGAGCAGCGGGGCGATTCGCGTTCGAACGGTGACATTGATTGGCGAGTCATTCTTTTGAAACAGATCCTTGTACCACTGAGGGCAGCCGGGCTTCTTTTGTCGGGCAGCTGGTCGCGGAGGGTCACCCTTCTTCTTGCCTTTGACCATGCGGACTTCTTGGCCAGTCCAATCGAGCTGTTTGAGCCAGGGATCGTTTTGCCATTTCTCGGCATCGTCTTTGATCTCAATGGCCTTGTCTGTGAGCGCGACAAGTCGTGCCGTGACCGCATCGGAAAGCTTGTGATAGGTAGCCTCGGTGTTGGCGATGTAGGCATCCCAAGTCTTGTTGACAGGCAAAATGACGGAAGAGAGATGTCGGAGCGCAGCGAAGCTTACGGGATGGGGGCACGTGTCGAGAAAGTTGGGAAAGACGATTTTGTAGACACGGTGAGTGATGGCGACATCAGCGGCGCAATAGTCGAGAAGCGTGTCGAGCTTGGCGAGAACCTCAGCTCTGTTCAACACGCCGAAATCATCACGGGTAGCCTTGTCAATGCTGACATTGAGATGAAACTTGGCAACATCTCTGAGGGAGTTGACTGAGCTTCTCTCGACCCAGAGTTCCTCCTCATCATGCAGGCTCCTGTTGGTAAGGAGCTCGGCGAGCTCGTTATCCGGAGTCTGGCTGGCGATACGCTCACGCAATTCCCGATTTTTTTTGTGCTTCATCCAGGTCGGGCGCTGCTGCGAGCACATGCCGTTGACGGCTACATGGAGCGACATTGTGTCCATGAACGAGTTGGCCGACTGCTTGATGTCGTATTCTTCGAGGATTCGAGCACGATCAAAACCAACATTATGCCCGACAATTAGTCGTGGAACGGAAGGGTCGCCGAGCGGAATTAGATGCTTGTCATTTTGGGACTCTCCTAGCAGCCAGGGCGATAGCCAAGCATACCAGGCTGTCGGCCCTACAGCGCAGGCCATTACAGCATACGGGCTTTCCTTCCACATGACCTCGGTATCGAAACACAGGGCGGACTCGTCGGGGGCGTCGACAGGCTCGGAGCGACCGTCCGGGTAGTACTTGGTCCAGCCACTGCGATGAGACCACTTGCGAGGCTTTGGAGGAGGATTCGCGCGGGCAAATTGCTTGGCCGTGGTCAGGTATGGCTCCGCGCAGTCCACCCCCAGCTTATGGAAATGCTCATCAAGCGTGCGACCCTGTAGCGCAGGCAGATCAAAGGCGACGGGATCGGAGTCATCGGTATTTTTGCCCAGAAGTTCATGGCGCTGAAGATGATCCTTGGATAGCTCGACAAGATGTTTAGGTGGTGGGGAGTTGCCATCGGGAAAGATCTGATCAAAGACGTGCGTACTGAGTTGCTGCACGCCGATCTCGTTGTATCGGGCGGTCGAGGCGACTGGAAGACGATCGGTCAATTTGCTGTACTCGGATTGAACAGTCTGTCAGTCACAGACGTCCGTTATGCTTAACTTACGAGCTAAGGACCGCTCTTCAGGGGATTTGCCATCTGCAGCGACGGTAGCTAGATGACGCGCATTTGAGGTGGCGAGCGGGTGATGGTGGGCGCGTTGTCGCACAGGCGACAGGTTGGCGGATAGGACCCGTCGCATGCACCCAGCGGTATGATGAGTTGCGCGCATAGCTATGCATTCGTCATGCTGGTCGCAGATGAGTTGACATTTCACGGTATGCTATGAGATGATAGAAAAGGGGACTTGGTGGCGGGGAGGATTGTGAGGCAACTGTGAATCGGAATTTGGGGCGCGCCGCTCCAAGCAACTAAGATAATGAAGGGGGTTTGCGTGGGCTGGATAGAAAGGCACTTGCTAACTACTACTACCAGAGGTACTTGGTAGTATGTCGGTCAGTTCGTTAGTACTGTACTGTACCTCCTAGGCTACCTAGTGGAGGTAACAGGTATCTAGTACTAAGTTGATGGACTCCGAATGCATGTACTTGTCATCAGCCTTCTATAGTTCGGAAGTTAGCAAACCTCTCTTAAGCAGGTGTTTTGGCATATAGTGGCCAAAAAAAGCTGCCGCTTTACCTTATTTTCTTCTACTATGGCCGAGTTTATGCCTTTTTTGTCCCTTGTTAGGTACTATAGGTAGGTACGGAGTACCTAGCATTGTATGAGGTTCTCTAGTGCTAACTAGCGACTCTGGCGGCGGCGACTTGCAAGCGCCAAAATTGCGACAAGTACAGTAACTTTATTGTACAAGCCTTATTGGCTGCGATACCTGTTAGACATTCAGTACTAAGATACTGTAAGGTCGTAGTGATGCTCTGAGGTAGCTAGTACGTACGACCCGTCTTGTACGAGAGCAGGCAGACATGCAAGGGATAGCCAAAGTGGCATAGGACGGTGCAGTGTACGTACGGCCATCAATGCCCAAGCGCGAATAAACGGACAGTCGCAGACAGCTTTTCGGATGACGACCATCTATACTACCTAGTAGGTAATTAGAGGAGTACCTGTCATATCACACATATCACACGCGCAGACACGCAGACACGCAGACACGCAGACACGCAGACACGCAGACACGCAGACACGCAGACACGCAGACACGCAGACACGCAGACACGC
>JAFEME010000107.1:0-69301 GCA_018831755.1 Niveomyces coronatus | reverse complement strand
ACCCCCCCCCCCCCCCCCCCCCCCCTTTTCGTCGGTCATCGTGTAGATCGGCACCCGCCCCCCCCGCGAGGCCGGCTATCACAAGGGACATGAAACGAAGAGACATTTCAATTCATCCTTTTCTTTTTGGGTCCGGCAAAACGCCGACTCAGAGTATGGCGATCAGATCGGTCATTATATCGTGGTACTGTGCACACTACGACATTGGCAGTGTCTCGTCACCGTCATAATGCCGAGCATCGTGACGGAGGACAATGCCGGACGGCCCACGCGTTTCGAAAAAAAGTTCCGTCCGTCGGCGTTTGATCCGGAACCATCGTCCTTCTCCCCTCTCTTTCCCCCCCATAGTTCAGCCTTTTTTTTGGGGGAGGGGGGATAACCCAAATGCGTCGTGTCGTCGCTCTGCCAAAGTACGTGATGATGATTATATGCGCACGCCCTGGTGACGAGTCGAGTTTTCTTTTTTTTCTTTTTTAAACCTCTCGAGAGGAATCGCGCAAGACGTGTAAAGTATCAGAACGGGAGCAGGTTACCGTTGCCTGCAGAAGCCCGGCAAGGTGAGGGCTTTGCGTTCTCCGAGGAGACGCATTCCTGCTATCAACTCCTCGGCTATTGCTTCCCCCTTGGGGTATTATCATGTCGGATCCTGAATAGATCTGTGCTGCGCTCGCCGCGGAAGTGTCTTCCTGGCGTGCAAAAGTAAAGAGAAAAGGCATCTCAGAAGTGCTTGTGTGTGTTGTCTCTCATGGTACTTGGCTCAAGCCAGAACGGCCAGTGATGAAGAAACGCGGATTTGGACGCGCGCGGCAAGGACTACGTGGCATACGCTGAGGAGACACATGCATTGCATACAATGAAGAATACTTCAACGTTTGTCCTTCGACAAGTCGATACGTAATTACAAACACCATCCATGCTCATGGCCCATACATACATGTTGAATAGAGAGAGAGAACAAGAAACGCCAGTCCCCGTGCCGATGCCTACGCAATCCAACGCCGTCAAAAACTCCTGTTGAAAATCAATCGACCACGAACAAGCCTAGCCCTCCATGGTGGTGTCCTTGTCCTTGCCCAGGTTCTTCAACAGGTAGCTGCGCTTGAAATACTCGTTTGGGTGCACAATCGTCTCGAGCTGGTTCGCCGTCATGATACCCTCGTCCTTGGCCTTCTTGATCTCCTGTTTATGCAAGTGCTCGAAAACGCTGCGCCACCCCGACAGTCAGTCACCGTCAACAACCTTTCTCTCAACCAAAACAGGAAAATTATAAACTCACCGATTGCACGCCATGTGATACTTCTGGCTCTCCTTGTCCTCCCGGACGCCCTGCAGCACGCCCCTGTCCGCAACCCCCATGGCCTGCACCAGCGCGTTCAGGTTGTCCAGGTCAAAGTGCCGGTACGGGCAGCCGTGCGCCTCCCCCGGCCCCGGCGGGTGCTCCGTCAGGATCTTCTGGCAGCTGAACGGGCTGTACCCGCCGCCCCGCCGGTTCGAGTCGCCGCCCACGTCGCCGTAGGCGTGCCGCACGTTGTACCGATACTCCTTGTTGAAGGCGTCATCCGTGATTCGGTGGAAGCCCCCGCGCCAGAACGCCAGCGCCTCCTCCAGCCCCAACCCGATGCCCTTGAGGAAGAGCGAATACTGCAGCCGCCCGTAGTGTTTGAGATGGGCGTCGCGCCGTAGCGACCGGTGTAGGTGCGACGCGCAAGCCGGGAAGTGCTGCTGCGCGAGCGCGTCGATGCTGGCCGCCGAGACAGCGCCCTCGGGCCCCGCCGTGCTGCTCGACATGTACGACGCGTCGGGCGTGATGAAGTTCTTCGAGAGGTGGTTAAGGATGGGCGTCAGGCGATCGTCCTCGTCGAGCCGTGGGAGGGCTCGTGCGGTAAGCTTTCGAGCAGTTAGCAACCTATTTTCAGGAGTCGCATATTTCGAAAGAAGAAGAAATATGGGCGCTAAAGCATGACTTTTTTCTTTGGCCATCACGTACCACAAGCTGCTTCTCCAATCTCGAGGAGAATTCCGCCACCACCATGCTCGCCTGCTCGCGCACAGGAACAAACGCCTTGCCCGCCTTGAGAAAAACGCGCCGGCCCTCGACCAGGTCGGGCACGCGCTCCCAGTCGACGCGGAACCAGCCCTCCTCCTCGCCGCCGCCGCCGCCGCCGTTGTTTTTCCTGTTGGCGGCCGCCGACATGGCGGCGAGCTCAACGGCGTACTCGCGCCTCTCGTCGTCGGACACGGGGTGCCACCAGTCAAAGTCGAGCGAGGAGACAAAGGACGAGCGGTCGGTGAGGTCATCGCTGTTGAAGCGGATGCGGAAGAGCATCGTCTCGACGCGGGCGAAGCGGCGGCGCAGGTCCTCGGTGGAGGAAAAGGCCAGACGCAGGATGAAGTGGCTGTAGTGGTCCTTTTGGCGCTGAGCGGCGAGCTTGGTGGACGACGACGAGTTGGAGTCGAGGGGCAGGTACTTTTCAAGGATCGGCTTCATGTGCGAGGCCGTCTCGGCGGGGGACTTGTTGCGAAAGGAGCAGGCCTCGAGCTCGGCGAGCACTGGCGACAGGCGCAGATGTTAGCAGCGGATCTTCTTCGCCTCGCGGCCCCTTTCGAGCTTGACGCACCTCTCAGACGGTCAATCGCCCATTGCTCAAACTGCTCCAAGGTGATGTCGGCCGTGGGGGGGACCGCGTAGAAGTTGAGGCGATGCTGGTACTCGGCCTCCTTGTACTGCGCGGCGGCGAATTGCTTGCGTCTGTGATCGATCACGTTGCGCCGCTTTGGGTCTATGCGATTGAAATCTTGACGCAACATCTCGGCGTTTGTGGTTGGCGGTTCCTTGCTGGATGGGACTCGTCGGAGGATTTATGGATGCATGCCCGTTGCTGGTCCTCTGGGTTTGGGGAGACGCGATCAGACGCGTGAGCGCGTAGAGGAGTATGTTCCACTTTTATTGGCAGACAGTCAGCTACCTGGGTAGGTACTTGCGCCCAGCATGACCAGTGGTACCCTGTGTACAGTACAGACTGTACAGTGCGGCAGAGAGTCGAACGTGCCATGACGGCTCTGACTAGCGGGCGGGGGCGCCGTCTGCCCGAACCCTTCTGAGAACTGATCGAGTCCATAAATAGTGGACAAAACTATTGCGCCGACGACACAGCGTGTCGCGTTGGAAATCCGCTCATTTTTTTTTCTGTCCACTTCATGGGCCCGTAGAAAGAGGGCTGCTTGTCATGCCTCTCTGCATGCGGAACTTGTTGTTTGAGCTTGTAGGCTAGGCGACATGGAGACTAGTTAGTAGTCGTTTCCCCCCCCCCCGGTTACGGCTGACGTGAGTCAGTGAACAGAGAAGAAATGAAGAACACTCCAGGAATTGACTATGAAACAAAAACACAAAAGAAAATGCTACATACACCGAATTGATTGGTGCGGTAGACTGTCTCACCTAGGATGGCATATGTGTGTGTGACGCAGCTGCCGACGTGCATGCCGCCGTTCTTCAGGCTGCTTCAGGCTGGTCGCTGGAACGTAGCATCTGCTTTGTGCTGCAAGTACCTACCACTAGTACCTCTAAAAGTAGGTGGTAGGTTCTTGTGTGGGTGGTGGCTTGTCATTGGCCCGGCGGACCACGTTCCCCGGGGTATCTAATTTACACTTGCAGATGGAAGCCGGTCATTGACATGAGGATGTCGCGGTGACAAAAGAAAGAGCCGAGAGTGACTATGCTGTGCCTCACGGGTCGGCGTCATTTGACGACGCATTACACTATGATGACAAGCTGGCGAGAAGCCACAGTGGCTCTACACATCTCTTACTAAAACAAATTAGCTCTCGCTACATCTCGAAATCTTGAGCGTGCCTACGCTTTTTCATACAATAAGATTCGACTATCGAATGCAGTCTGCTTAAGCTACCTGCTCCTCAAGCAAGTTGTTCAAAGAGTCACCTCACTCACTGGCCTTTCCAAGCCGGTACCTCTTTCCAATATATTCCAGTGACTTTTGCAACTCCAGCAGAAACTTGGCCCCTCAGCCCACCACCACCAAGTCAAATTCCTACGCGCTACCGCTACCACTACACAGCCAACAATAGTTGACTGCCGCAGGGACAACTTCGAATCCAGACCTCTACAGGTCTCTCCGTGTCCAAACGCCTCGGCGCAAAGCCATCGGCCACAACGCTCTCGCGAATCCATCCACCAACTTCACGACTGGAGTCGCAAAGTCTCTTGCCTCACCCCAGCAAATCACGCATTTGACGGGCAGCCTGCCAGCGGCGCCGCCAATGCTGTACTGCGCGGCCTGGAATCTTTGATTGTTTGCCGACTGCTTGCTCGTCACGAAGCTGACTCCCCCGCGACAATTACGTCTTGGTGCCCATCCTGTGTAGCGCTGCGCTTCCTGTGCGCCCGCAGAGCCGTCTTGTGCCCCCACGGTAGCCTCCCCGGGGCGCGGACAAGGCCCGCCACATTGATCAAGCAATGTCATTGCTTCCCTCACAGACGCCGTCTGCAAACAATGAGACCGGACAGCCATGCCAAGCCCATGACGAGCAGGGAGCTCCCAAGTCAGCAACTGAGCCCGTCATCATAGTCGATCCCCGCGCTATCATCTCCTCCTCTATGCCTGGTCAGACGGATGCGATATTGCCGCACTTCGAGGCCTCCACGACACCATCGTCTGCCATCCATTGCGTCGACAACTCGCCCACACGCGCGTATCATGAGCGTTCCATCGACTCAAAGGCCAATGCGCTGCGAATATCCACTGGCAACTTTCCCGCTCAGTCTACCGTCTCCTCGTTCCCCGATTATCGCGACTCGATGGCCAACACTAATGCGACCCTTTCTGCCTCGCGCATACCGCTGCATCGCACAGGCTCGACCAATTCGACGCAGCTAGCACGAACTCCGAGTCTCAAGGCCGCCTTGACGGGCACCTTTGCCGCAGCCGATTCGTCCAACAGCAACGTCTCTAGCCCAATCATCAACGCTCTCGGCGACGTCACCCCACTCCCCAGTCCATTGATGTCCAGTGACTCTCCCGGGCCCTGGAAACGTCTGAGCATCACTTCACCTTCTCCTTCTTCTTCTTCTGGAGCCAGCAACAGACCGGAAGGCTACGGTCAAGGTCTATCCTCATCCGCCGGCCCACCTTGCACTTTGCCTGAGCCAGCCTCGCCTATTCTCAAGCCGCGCCTGCGCGCGGAGGTCGCGAGCGCAAAATGCACGTCAACGCAGCAGCAACTGCCCACTCCAAGCAAATCGAAAGCGCACCATACCAGGAACAGGAGTGTTAGCGAGTATGTGCCAAACAGGGCCCCTGTCACGGTGCAGAGGCGCCCCGTCGTTGTGTCGGGCTCTCATGCCAGGCCAGACGCCTCTGGCAACGACGAGTCCAAGTTGAGGAGAGAGACACATCTGGCTGGATCCCGAGGCCTGACTCCCAGTGTCACTGGGCCTCCGACACCACCTGCCAGCGATTCTTCCAGAGACCCGGCCGAAAGCCCTATCGATACTCGAGTCCCCGATTACGAGTACTTCAAGGCTCGTAGCCACGGTGACCAGAAAACACGTCGCTGGCGGTGCCTCGGCCTGCTTGGCCGCGGTACTTTTAGTCGAGTAATGCTCGCGACCAGCCAGATCGTGCCAGACGGCGACGGGCCCGAAATGTCAACTGGTACGGCGTCAGAGTGTCGTCTCAGTCGCAAAACCCTCGTGGCAGTCAAGGTCTGCGAGCATGGCCCGCGTGGTGGCGATAGCGCTGATCGTGTCGAGATGAGCTTGAAGCGGGAGCTTGACATCATGCAAGCTGTGCGTCACCCCTCCCTCCTCGAGTTGAAGGCGTGGAGCATAGAGCCAACACGCGCCATCTTGGTCCTGAGTTTCTGCCCCGGCGGCGATCTCTTTGAGGTGTTGGTGAGGAATCGTAGCAGTCTGACTCCATCCCTGATGGGCCGTGTCGTTGCGGAGCTCGTTTCTGCGACTCGGTACTTGCACGAGCAAAATATTGTTCATCGTGATATCAAGCCTGAAAGTAAGAAGACCGTCTCCCCCCCTGTGTTCCTTTCCCTCAACTCAGGCCAGCTGCTCATCGACCATCTAGACGTACTCATCAATGTCGCCGCCGCCGAGCTCTCCGACAAGTCAATTGACTGGCCCAGCTATCCACACTCCGTCATCGCCCTCGCCGACTTTGGCCTCTCCCGCCGCGTCGGCCCGGGCGAGCTGCTGGAGACGCGCTGCGGCTCCGACGACTACGTCGCGCCCGAGGTGGTCATGGGCCAGCACTACGACGGCCGCGCGACCGACGCCTGGTGCATCGGCGTCCTGCTCTACGTCCTGCTCGAGGCCCGGCTCCCCTTCGACGCCCACCCGGGCATGAGCGAGGCGCTCCGCATGCGCAGCCGCACCAGCCACCGCATCGCCCGCGTGGAGTGGCAGTGGGTCGAGTACGCCGGCGAGGACGGCGACCACGACGGCTGCCTGGCCAAGTTTGCGCAGCGAGGCTTCCTCGGCGCCATGCGCGTGGTCGAGGGCCTGCTCAGGCGTCAGCGCAGCCGCTGGACCCTGGAGCAGGTGGCTGCCGAGCCGTGGGTTGCCGAAGCGCTCCTGTTGCCGGGCGGCATCCCGTTTCGAGAGGAGGATGCGGGCGAGGAAGTTTCATGACGCCTCTTCTCCCCCCCTCCCTCTCTCTTACTCCGCTCAAGATCACCGCTCGAATCATTAAACAACGCAGCCTTTTACTCTTGGCAACGTCTTCCACCACTTTCATTCAGCACACCGATCTCGCGACAGTGACAAACGTGCTCTTCGGCTCGAATTGACTCTGCACAGCAACCCTTTTTTTTGTTGTCCTTCTCCGTTTTGCCCCCCCCCCCCCTTCTCCTGGTCTTTTCGTTTTCCTTTTTCTGTTGGCTTCCTTTTCTGATACCCGAGGACGAAACTGTCATTATTTCCCCCTCCCACTAGGGGCTACTAATTTTACTCTTGCCGGCTTGAACTTTGGACCTATCTATCTTTAAAGAAAACTCTTGTCTACACCTTTTCTACCCTGTTTGACCAAACTCACGCGTCGCGAGTCGCTTTGGAAGGTTATTTTATAAATTATTTTTTGGAGGGCGGACTTCAAATCAAGGAGGAGGGGCAGTGGAGGGATTGAATTTGATGAATTCATTATTGACTTGCGACGTCTTGATGTGGAGATATACAATAGGACGATGATTACTTTTTTTTTAGATTTAGAAATAACGTAATTGCTCGTCTTCACTATCCCCTTTTCCGGGTTGACACCTCGTTTAAGTGCTTAAAGACAGCTCAACTGATCACTCGAGATGAGTAATGTGGTCTCTTCCTTCTACAAATTTTTCTTTGGCTTATTACGGTTCAAACTCTTACAAGTCCGAGGCATGCTTCAACATGTCCTCAAGTTGAAGAAAATCTCTACATAAAGGCGGCTTTTCCTTCACCTCGTTGTCCAGACGCTCGAGTCCATGGGCCAGAGGCTCAGCAGGATTCCCGTCATCCAGGTCTTGCTGGGGGTTTTCAGCCTCTCTCGTCATCCTTGCTCGCCGCGTACATCAACTAAGCGTAGTGTGTGTGTATACCTCTGTGTGTGTGTGTGTGTGTGTGGCAACGGCAAGACGCGGGTTTTGTTCGCAAAAAATAAAAGAGTGCGGGAGGGGGGGAGGTCAAGCAAACCAGGTCGGAGAGAGAGAAGAGGCTGGGGGGGGGAAGAAAAAGTGGCAACTTATCAATAGAGCAAATATCATATGTATATATACATATATTGGCCAAATTGGCCAGTCAAAAGCAGCCTAATTGTTGATTACTTTTCTTAGCCACAGCCTCTTTTCGTTACCACATAATTCTCGAGAGGGCGGTGGGGGAGGGGGGAAGGCCTTGCCTTGGCAGATCCGCCTGGATCGTGGACGAGAATAAGAGTTTCCATTACACATCGAAATGGGAGACTGGATGGGATGCTTCTTGGCTTTTCCGGGACAGGATCGAGGTCGTCAGTCTAATTCCCAATTTATCAATTAGCCTCCTTCCTCTTCTGAGAGAGAGCCCGTCGTCATTTGGCAAATTCGGGGCACTATATATATATATAAAACTCTCATCAATAATGTATTTAAAAAGGGGCAAGCAAGTATATGCGCCACTCACCTTCAAGCCGGACCGCCACCACCGTCTCCCGCCGCAGCCTCTCACCCCGGGCATCCCGTGAGATTTAGAAAAACCCCACGGGGGAAAAACTTCATGCTACCATCATTCCAGAAACGCGGGGGAAAGCTGGGGGAGGCGGGGGGATGTAGACCGTATCGCGCTGACAACTTGCGCGACTCCCCCCCCCCCCAGCAACCCTAAACGAGGCGCATCCCATA
Organism: Niveomyces coronatus; assembly: GCA_018831755.1. Taxonomy (NCBI): domain Eukaryota; kingdom Fungi; phylum Ascomycota; class Sordariomycetes; order Hypocreales; family Cordycipitaceae; genus Niveomyces; species Niveomyces coronatus. The sequence continues at coordinate 60,925 of JAFEME010000107.1, read as the reverse complement.
GTAGGTCGGTGATTCTTTGCCCGTACCGCCTATGCTAGCCGATGTCAAGCGAGATTTTTGCGGCGGCGGCCAGAATCTCTCCATTCATCGAGTGCGTGCAGCCAGAGAGATTGCCCCCCCCCCCCCTCTCAATCTTCGTGGTCCGAGCAGCAGCTGGGCTCATGGGACCATGTAGAACTCAGCCAACGCCGACGCAATATTGACTTGTGGTGAGAACCCCCGCATCCACGGGCATGTTTCCATTTATAAACGCGGAAAGAAAAAAGAAGTGAGTAAGTTGGAATTTGGTGTGTCGCACAAGCTGAGCAGAAAAGCCGGATCACCTTGGTCCCGGCCGAAGCGTTGCTTCTCTGGAGCAGTTGTCTTGTGGATGTCTGTTCCCCCCCTTCACTTGAGGCTGTCTTTTCTTTTTCGTTCTTTTCCCGACAACTGCAGGGTCAACAACAGCCGCAGCGTGTCAGCCCAAGCCCGGTGCAACACTCCAGCCTCTGCCGTCGCACCAAAGGTCGCCTGACGTTTTTTGCTTCTTACCCAGCAGCCGCTTGTACATCTTCCACCGCCCCCCCCTCTGGTCCGGGGTTCGTATTCTGGTGATGAGAAACACGGAATCGTGGCGGCTTTGGCTCGACGTGTTGGCGCGTTTTCTCTATTCGCATTCCAGCCCATTCGCGATTCATGCGAACAGAGAGGGCTTTAATATCTTCCACCCATTTTCGCTGTAGACTTGCCGTGCGCCTCTTCTGCCGTTGCGGTTGTCGGCGAGCCCTCCCCCCCCTTGACTGGCACTCTCGGCCGTGCTGCGCATGGTCTGGGCTGTGCAGACCTTTCGTGTTTGCCCTCTGGATGGGCCCGGCATTCGTTTTGTGTCGCTCGGAAGGCAGGTGGCTACGGTTCGCGGCAACGTGGTTCTGATATGAGCTGAGTCACCGACATTTTTCAAGTCCGTGCCCTCGAGTTGCCTTGGCATACGCGTGAAGACCATTGCAACCCATGCGCCGCTGATAAGCATGCCGCTGCCTACCTCTTCCTCGGCTGATCCAAGATTGGCTCTCTCAGAATCCCGGGTGTCACTGGCGGTTTCATCAACTACCACCCAGTCGACTGATGAGTTCTGGTCTGAACCGTGCCAATTCATAGTATTCAGTTGTCATAGATGACATGTATATATACATGGTATCGTGTGTAGATGCCAAGCTTCTGGGCTCTTTCAGATCGCAGGATACAGGCTCACGTCTTCTGGCCAATGTGAGCAACAGCTACATTGCACACACACACACACACACACACACACACACACGCACACCGGAACATAGTTTCTCGAATGATTTACACATGGTGAAAACTATGTGCTTGTCGCAGGAACCATAGCGACTCAGTATTGCTGGTTCGCGGAGTTGCATTCGCAATTTGATGACGAGCTCTGCCGCCGCAATGACGCAGCTTTATCAAGACTTGCCGCCCGGCGTATGCAGAACTTCTCTATCCACCAATGGTACACAGTGGCCATGACCGGTGTATGTAGGAGGGCTCGTATGCCGATTGCTAACTCCCGTGGCATCCCCGAGGTCACTCCCGTCTCAACCTCTGACGTTTCTCCAAACTAATTAGGAAAACCAGAGCACGCAGCCTCGAAGAGGCCCAAGAGCTCAGATGAGCAGTAGACAGAGGCGCTGTTCATCATCGGTAAGATACTAATTGATGAAACATGTCCCTCAGAGTCTGTTTTTTTTTTTTTTGGGTTGCATGCGACTTGCGGCAGCTTTTCTGCCACACACCGTGGCGGCAAGCCCGAGGCTCAATGCGCCTCATTGAATGACCGCCATACCGTCGGATATTTAACACAGACATGGGGTCAAAGTACTGTACTGAGATGCAACAATGACGCTGACGGGTAAAGTGCTGCGTATCGCATGTAGCATCGAGAAGTTGAGCCAAGCAGGCAACTGAGACAATCAAGCGCCGCCCAGCAGCAATAGCGAAGCGACTTCTCGGCGCTATTACTGCAGACATGCAGGTCTCGCCTGGCCCGCGCTCGTCTGTGTCGTCTGACTCGTCTCCCCGCATCCCGGCTCGTGGTGACTCGTGCCACATCGAACTGCGAGCCAGCGCGGGAAGCACACCCTCTGCGTTCATTGCGCGCCCCCCCAGCTTTCGGCCCACCACACTTGGACGCCCGCAAATACACGAGTAGGCACTGCAGAGGTCTGCCGAGGCGATCGAGTGGACTTGCTTGCGCTGACTACAGTCAGTCAGTCGTCGGGGCCACGCAGTGTTGCGCACCGCTCCACCGCTCATTGAGGTGCAACTCGTGCCCGCCCGTCTTCTTTGTTGAACATTGGATGGATGATGGATGGCCATTGGCCGCCAATGGCTTACTGGCTGGTGCGGGCTCACGTCGGTGCGGCGCCACACCACACGACGGCGTTAACCAGCTCCAAGCATACGATTCGCAGCCGCTTGGTTTGGTGGTGAGCTACACTACCCAGAAGTTAGTCGCTTCGCAGTCTAGCTTTTGCCGTTGCCTCTTTACGCCCTGATGGGCCGAGGTGCTCAACATAACTATGCACTCACCTCCTCCTTTCTATCTTGTTCAACTCTTCTCGTAAAAATTACGCATTGCAGTGCTCGCACTCTCGCAGAAGACCGCATCGTAGGAGACGGCCTTGTCGCCTGTACTTAGCGCCAGCGGTGAGCCCGGGACAGGCCTAAAAACGTGAGATTGATGTGCGCTGGATGATTTCAATGGGCCTTATCCACTGCTGTACGTACAGTGCAGTACCTGTACTGTATGTGCTTCTGATTCCTCACAGTGCTGTGTGCGCGCACAGTATGTACGTACAGTACAGCAATGCCGCGGTTCATCACACTACTACCTACTCCTCCTTACCAACTAAAATCATGACGCTCACTCTCGAATAGCAAGCCTCTGTCTGCTTCAGCTCGGTTGTATCCACAAGAGTTAGTTGCCCCAGAATCTTTCGGATCTGACCAAAAAGTTCAGGGTTCGACCGAAACCCATCTTTGTCGTCAAGTGTGGTCACAGCCAAAGCAAAAGGTGTCGCAAATGTAAAGCTGCGATATGGATTCAACCACTGATGATTTTCTGCTCGAAATTTCGAGCGCAAAGAGAAAAGAAGAAAAAAAAAATTATTTGCTTTTCCCCACGCCTATCCGCCTCTCTTTGTTTTGGTCAGAGGCCTCTCGACCCCGAATCCTTTCCAAACCAGGTTTTCTTCCCACTCGCCTCTGCCGTTATCTGCAACGTGCACGCAGCTACCAGCACGCCACGCCACGCCACAGCACACCATCCCAACAAGCGGCCGGGCCAGGTCGCAGGGGGGGCCACCTTTGGTGCAACCCTTGGTTCGATACAGTGCCTCACCGGGACAAATGACGATAGCTCATACATGGGCTCCCAGCCAGCTAGCTTCCAGAAGACCGTACAGGGTCGCAGTGAGAACGCAGATATACTCTGCATCTGCGCCATGTTGCCCTTCGCCGTCTGTGTGTGCAGTGCATGTGCATGGATCTCGAAACTCCGGCGGCGCATTTGGCGTGTGTATTTTCGGTCTTGGTGTCTTCAGCCGTCTGCGGGATCGAACCAAGTGCGGGCTGTATCTCTGCCCCATGATTGGCGCAGCTGTTTCGTCCTGGTGGCCGCCAAAGCACCTTCTCCTTCAGGCCCGATAGCTACCTCCTAGTACCTATGTACCTAGTTGTACCAAGTAGTACCTCCTACTAGTAGTACCTAGTAGTAGTATACAGTAATCTGTAGTACCTCTGTAATTGCTTTCTTCCTCGCATGCCGCCGCCTCCTTCGCTAGCGGCCTTTCTCACGCAATGGCTGACAGCCCTACTCCATCATCTCCTCTCCCCGGCCGCCTGGGCTGATGGCCTCCCCCTCTCTCGTTAGTGGTGTCGGTCGCTGTCGGTGGCGCTGTAATCGTCTTCCCCCAGCTCTGGTAGGTTACATCTCTCCTCGCGCAGACTCCCTCCTCGTCCACCTCCCTCTCCACTCCCCACGTCTTTTTTTGGGCTCTTATCTGACGCTCTCAAGTGCTGCCGGTTGCCAACGCACAACGGCTGTCCATTCGTCTCGCCTGAGCCCTTGCTTTTCTCTCTCAATGCTGCAGCGCTTTTCTCATAGCCATCGGGCCATTCGGTGACAGGCTCAATAATACTGCAAATCGGCTCTTCTCGCATCTTGTTCTTCTAGCCTCGTCCCTCCGTACTGCCTGCTCCTCGGACCGTGACATCTCAGACCCAACGCAGACAACGGCACCGCCACCCATCACGCCCACCCTCGTATCTGAGACCTTCCTCTCGTGCGGACGGTGAACCCTCCCCTAGCCACTACTTTGAGACAGCACCCTCTCTCAACGTCCTACCTTCTTACACGTACATCGCCGGCCACCTCGTACTAGCATGGGCCGCGCTGCAGCGAAATCTCCCCATCCCCTCCAGTGATCTGACACTCTTTGCGGCGTCGATTCTTCAGTGATGCCTCCCTACTGCGAGAATTAACGGTAACTGCCACGGCCACGGACTCGCCTGGCCTCTTTACTGTCTCGCACTGCCTGTCGTTGGCAGGGCGCGTGCCGGCGTGAGCCAGTGTTACTCTGCGAAAGAAGACACCATGTTTGACCATGGTTCTGACAAAGCGCGTGCATCCCCCTTCTCTTTCGACATATTCGGTAATCAGAGAGACGCCCCCGCCTATTCTCTGGGAGATGGCATGGGCTCTATAGCTCCGTCGCAGCTCTCAAAGCCGCCAGAGGGTATGCCGCGGGCAGACTCTCACTCCATGGACTGGACACCAACCCCGACGGGACAGGCATCAAATTTTCACAGAGACAATCGACCTGAATTCCACGATTCAGAAGACTTGCTCATCTTTGACGAAGTCGGTACGGCTGACACCGAAATCAGTGGCGTGGGCCGCCTGGTAGCCCAATTTGAAAGCAACGACTATGTCCCGCCGCTACCACCCAGACCAATCGACAACATTGCATCTAGTCCCTCTGACGCTTGTCATTCGCCAGCAGAGTCAATGTATTCTTCATATTTCGGGAGCCTGTCGAGCATCATGCAAGCTCACCGTTTACCAAGTCCCGTTGGTAGCCCTGTTGATTCCCAGTTTGGCTCTTTCGGAAATGTTCTCACGAGAATAACTGATCCTCACGAAACCGATAGCCTCGAAACGAGGTCATCCCTCATGGACATGGACGCATTTCCACCTGCTAGCATGGGAAGCTCACACGGCGAGTCTATCTCATCAACCCTTCCTGCCTCCACTCGCTTTGCTACAGCCAAAAGAGCAGGGACCCCGCTTACTACAGAATCAAGAGTGAAGCACGGTACTGAGCGTATGAATGGAGCCCCGACTTCGTTCGGTGACGTTGAGCGCAATGTTGTCAAATTCTTGAAGAACGAGTTTGATGGTAGTGGTCGCCAACAAGATTCTAGTGCGGCTGGGCAACACGCGCAGCGTTTGCAACAGACTACAGGGTGTCAAGCATTTCAGCAAGATTCGACGCGGCAAAATGCTCTGCTAGTTCAGTCCCCCATTACTGAGTTTGCGAATCCTCGGACGGTCAATCAGCCTACACGCTCAGCGAGTCTCGCGACAGATCCCCCGCTGAGATCCGATGCAGAACCAGCTCAGTCGACGAACGCGTTTTCAATTGATCACGCAGTGCCTTACTCCGTGCCTCAGCCACCGAACCATCAGTATCCACGACAGGAAAGTCCGTACACAATGTTTCGAAAAAATCAACCACCCACCCAATCGATATTCCATCCAGTCAATCAGTCTTCTCGACAGGGCTATCACGGCCAATCGACATTTCAAACGAATCCTCCACCGCCGGAACAACCCGGCTCTCTATCGTTCGAGCAAGAGAAGCCTCAGTACGAGCAACAATCGAGCGGAACGTCTGAGAATCGCAGTAGCGGATTCCGTGCCGCTGGGACGCCAGGATTCTCTTTATGGCGTCCTCCAATTTCATCCGAGACCAAGGGGGAGCAATCAGGTGCCGTTTCGCTATCAACCGCCAAAGCCGCCACAGAAAAGCCTCCAGTTCCAGCGAAGCCTAAGCCTCTGTCAAGTATTGAAAGCCAAGTGGTTCTAGACTTCACCGACTCTGCAAAGAAGCAGGATAAGGCTCCTGCGAAACCGCCTAAACCACCCAAGCCTCCCCGGTCGCAATTGCAGATGTCACTACCCTCTCCGGTCAACTCTAATACTGCAGCTGGTTCAAATACCTCTACCATGGACTCCGTTGCCAACCATGTATCTTCCAGCAGCATGATACCCGCAGCGTCTACAGCACCTGCATCAGCGGCGCCGCCTCCGCGACCGACTCTTCCGATACCGGCAGGCGTTACTTCTCCAGGACCATCAGTCAGTATTAAAGATGAAAACCGTCGGCGAGATGGTCTCTAACATGTGTTGCAGGTCCTGAGGCAGGCTGTATCGGCACTTCGCGGTCATACGAGCCTTCGTCCAGGCCGGGAACTAGTACCAGCCGAGGTGTGGGAGAACCAAAAACCAATCATTCGCTCTCTTTACTTGGAAGAAGGAAAGCCTCTGAAGGAAGTCATGGCAATAATGGCAGAGAAGCATAATTTCCAAGCGACGTAAGTTAGATCATCACTGCTCCAATAACGTGGACTGATAACCGGACTGACATCCGTGCCAGGCCAAAAATGTACAAGACAAGATTCTCGCAATGGGGTTTTGCCAAGAACAACACGGAGGATCAGGTCAAGAAGCTTCTGTCTATGAAGTTCCAGCGCGATGCCGAGGGCAAAATTTCGGAGTTTTCACGCAATGGCCGTGTAGTCAATCTGGGCACGTATCTGAAGCGCAAGGGCGTGACCGAGTATGACCTGCTCGATTTCGAAAAGCCTGCGGATCTTCCCGCGCACATTCGGTGCAGGACTCCGACGCCGCCACCAGCTCCAGTATACTTCCAGGCCCCTGACCTGGTTCGCGCCCAGGAAGTGCTAGTTGGCAACGTTCGAAAAGCGTTCGCTAATTGCCGTCAATTTGAGATGAATGTCAATTCTCAAGTTGGTTGGACAGCTGTACAGTCATGGAGCGCTTGGTCTTCGGAAATGCTGCTAGAGGCCAGCTTCTTCTTCGAAGCATTAGATGCGGATAGCGGTGGACAGTGTCTCATGCGCGCTTTCAAGCAGCTCGAAGAAGACCTCAAGACTTTGTCGCCACAAGGAATATTCGAGCTCATGTCAGGTATGGTCAATCGCGACCTTGGCATGGTCGCCGCCTTGTGCAAGTACCTAGCAGCTCACTCAACGACCAATCTTGACCGTTCTCATCCGATGAGGGCGATTTTCAGCTGTCTATATGATGTGCAGCAGAAGCATGGCTCAAACACGCTCTCAGAGCTTCTCTGGGGCTGCGTACCACTATTTGCAAACGAGTTGGAGGCAGTTTACGGAAGGCAGCATCCGTATACAGTTCGAGCTTGGCTCGACTTGGCTTACTTCCACAACCACATAAATATCGATAGGCTCCAGAAGATTGCGGTAGAGCTTCGCTTCGCTCAAAAGCAGCTCGAATTGCAGAGCGGCGGCACGGATCCGGAGGTTCTAATTGTCCGATACGCCATCCTACAATTGCTATACGCAACGGAGCCCAAGTCGGGCAATATGAAGCATGCCACTACCGAGCTGTGGCATACGCTGAAGAGCATGAACGTTCTGTTCCGGGTTCGTGATTCGAAATCGAATGCGTATTGCTACCATAGTCCTGTTCGACTCAACCCGTGGACGAAGCGCTGTCGCCGCCGATACGACGCACTGGTGGCTATATTCGAGGATCATCTCGGAGTCAAACTACATCCATACTTTGAAGAAGACCATCACACATCTCTGCACGAGTTGGAGGCACAAGACTCCTGGGCAACTGCTATCGAACAAACACGCAGTGGCCCCAGGATGGGCTACATCTGAGCTTTGTTTTTCTTTCCCTTGCGACGTTTCTCAGTGGCTTCTCGCAGCGTGCATGATGTTTCGCCGGCGATGGACGACAGAGCGGGGAGTTGATGTTCTTTTCGAGGATATACAACGCGCGTCATCCGTATTGAGCTTCCAGATTCTGATGCCTGAGTTTGCCAACTTGATCAGCCGGTCCGTGTTTTTCTCATTCCTTTCTTTTTGCAAAATTTGCCAGGTTAGGCGTTCTACCTCGCCTTTCCTGTTTTCTGGTGACAAAACGAGGAGTCAACGGGGGGGCGCAGCCACATGTAGCACGATTCTCACGACAACTATTGTATAATTAGTCACGCCATTTTGTCTGTAAAGCGGTCGACACGAGAAATGATACCTACACGTCAGCGGGCCAGCTATATCATTAGCGACAGCATGCTTTATTTAGAAGAAATTCTATACATTGGTCAATTGTGTGCGGTCGATGAGTTGGTGTCTCGTTGATGTTTGTTTGCTCTGCTTCCTGGTGATTGCATGATTTGCCTCATTTGTTGCCTGCCAGCTGGCATCCAGCGGCCTGCTATGTTTGTTGGAAAAGACCTCATCATGTGGTAGCTGCACCAAGTCGGTATAACATTAATACGTCGAGATGCAGAGCTCGTCGATCTGACTTCATAAACTCTTTTTTTTTTTTTTTTTTTTGCAAAGCATCAATTACCCGATTTAGATTCCGTTGTACCTGATTGCATCGTAGTCCAGTCACTGCCTCGGTGGAGCGAATCATTGAGCCTCAACAGACCATTCTAGGTATATCCTATACTTCACTCAGCCATACACGCCTGGCCCGCACTGCCTATCCCCGCGTTTGCCTCGTCTTATCAAGTCACTACTTCTACACGCGGACCTCCTCTTGAGCAGCCTTCATCTGTTCAAGCCAAATAACGGCCTCTAAATGTTCCCCCCCCCCCCGGCTTCCACTCGTCTGTCCGCGTCAAGTTCACATTGCAAAAGACGAAACGTATAAGACCTCGCACGAGAGAGCCCTCCTGCAAAGAGAACCAAGCCAAGCGCTGCCGCGCAAACTGCCCCGAACTATCCTCCGGAATTCTGGGATCATCTATCGAAAAGCTGGCTTACATCCCGCGCACTACGTGAGCTTGATCGGCAAAACGACGCAAGGCGTTCTGCTGCAACAACCGGTGTTCCAATCAGCTCAAAACACACCACTCTCAAGCGATTTACGCGCGGCGGTGGTCCAGACCTTGGCCATCTTCGAGGGGTACGTTCCACCACTTCATATTTATCATAAACTAATAGATGCGCGATCCAGCATCCCGAACCAAAAGGCGCTACACAAAGGAGCTCTCAAAGCTCGCTGGCATCGAGCTGACAAACACAGTCTATAGAAGCCACATCCGATTCCTCAATGGAGAAGGGGGCATCTGCATACGACAAAATTTTCGAGCAGAATCTTATAGATCACGAGATATACCCGGAAGGGTACGAGCACAATGATGGTCGCTCGACTCCTGAGCCTGAAAACTTGGATGATATTGTTGAACGATTAGCTCGTCCTCGTGCATCACTCTCTTCTTCTCAATTTCCGATAGCCACCTTTAAAAAGTTCAGACAAGCCAACAGCCGCGTGATTTCTAAAGGAAAGCTTATGAGCGAAGTTTTCCCAACCACACGTGGCAGTGCCCAGATTCCAAACGAAGCAAATCTTGGCTTCACCAACCTAGACTCTATAAATAACAGTGTTGCTGTTAATGCGGCGCCTGATTTTCACGATAGGTCTCACTTAAAGGACGTTGACAAAGTTGTTCGGCAATCCCTAAACAAAATGATTGTACCTACCAGCCATGGACGTGCCTCACTGGCGCCAAACTTCTTTGTAGAAGCGAAAGCTCCGCGAGGAGGTGCCGGCGTGGCTAAGCGTCAAGGCCTGTCTCGATGGAGCAGTTGGAACTCGCGTCATGCACAGCCTGAATAGCTACGGCGAGGCCACGGCAAACCATGACGGCAGAGCTCACTCGTTCAGTTCCATCTACCATGCCGGTACCGGAACACTTCAGCTATATGCACACCACGTCACTGGCCCACCATCTGAGGAGGGGCGAGCAGAATACCACATGACCCAGGTGGGCGGCTGGACAATGACTGGCAATGTCGGCACATTCCGGCAGGGAGAAACTGCATTCAGAAACGCCAGGGACCTAGCTTGTCATCATCGAGAGATCTTGATCAAGGCAGCCAACGCAAGATCGCTAGAGGCAACCCCGGCAACTGTTGCGGGGAATTCAGACCATACTGTACGTACTAACTTGACGCGGTACATGGATCGATCTTCTACGTCCATCGGAGTAGGGTCGCCTGGCACTGGCATCTGCCGCTGAACAGCAGCCTCTTTAATGAATCATCTATCTATCAACATGGGGTCTGACCCTCAAGCAGCTTGCCATTTGGCTCTCCATTACATGCACGGCCACGGCCACCGCCGCAGACGTTGAGCTCTTCGACGATCCCGGCAGACAAGTTGTACGGTTCCACAGGTGTCGGTTTTGTCCGTGACGGTACACTGCAGGCTCATTCCACGCAAAAACGGCCAATACTGCGGCGTGCCCTTCAGCGCAGAGTACAACACTCCGATCTGTCTCCTCACAAACCTGTACCTTACCATATCCGCCGCGTTGTATGCGCCCGACCGAGTTGCCGGAAGAATGGACTCCCAGAGAGAGATAAAGTACCAGAAGGCTCAGCTCGGAGCCATCAAAGACGGAAAGCAGTACCTCATCAGTCATGAGAAGGAGGCACAGATTGAGCCACTGGGAAATAGAAGGGGCGCCGACTACGTTGCGTATGTCATCCAGCATGCCGATGTTGTCCGGGACTATGTGCCTGCTAAACACGAGAGTATTGTGAGCATCGCGAAGGATAATTAGTCTTTAGTACGTAGAATTCAACTCCATATCGTTTTCTTGAACCTCTTCATTGTTCTTGGCCTCTCTTCGCTCGAACTTGACTTTGTAGGGTTCTCCAGGCGTAACACTAGGCCTATCTGCCTGTTTTTAGACAGGGTACCAGAGACGCCCCCCTTTATACGGCTGCAGAGTCACTGTTCAAGAATTTTGGCCGGTTTATACCATCAGGGCCTGAGTCTCGCGATATCCTAGCTTGGACCACGTTTGCTAGCTATTCGACGACCGTGGCAGCAAAAACCTAGGGCGCAGGCTTTCCACCGAGTTGTACCATCACACAGAGTAATGTTGAATAGCCGCAGCATTAAAAATGGATCAATGCTAGCTGTTACTCTTCCTCATCGTCGGATGGCTCTGTACTGTTCTGTCAAGTTCGCGCATTATGGCCGGACCAGCCGCATCTACGACATCGCCGGCCCTTCCTCTCATCCCCTAGCTTTCGATAACTTCTTTCATTGCTTTCCGTGTTAGGTTTGCCTGGGCCCTGCTATAACGGTAGCTTATTCTAAATCATAGAATGTCCAACAGGGTACAGGTTAGGTGGCGATCTTCTATAGCTTTCTTTGCTTCTAGTAGGAATTTATATAGGGCTAGAAGGATGACCTAGGACCTACCCTATATAGGGGTTAGGCGTTTAGATATATATATATATAGATTAGCTTAATCACTAGGAATTCGCTTATAACTTAATTTATTAATATAGAAGGTCTATTCCTTATGAGGTATGTTAGGCAAATATAAGTAGGCTAAATAGAGTCAGTTTAATTATGATGACTATAGTATTAGATAAACACAAATTAATGAATTATGCGCATTCGTTCGTACTAGGTAGGTCTCCCAAGTCACAACCCGTTGCCTACCTTGATGCCCCTTCTTAGCATTATATGCCCGATATGTTGGCAACGAAATCGTGTAGTCGTTTCTTCAGTCGAGGGAGAAGCACATTTCAAAGATCATATTCATCTCATCAAACCGTCCAAGGTAAATAAATATATATATATATTTATATATGTTCTTTCCACGCTAGTTTTCAGCAATTGGACTGACGTCGCGTATCAGAGTTTGACATACTGTTCCTGCGCCAGCGCGGGACCAAATTTGCAAAATGGCATCTGACGGCGCCCGTCCGCAGCGATGCGCGCGTCAGACTATCATACGGCGCCTCCGTGGCTGCGTCTGACCTCATCGGGAGGCAGTACCTGGACCGCGTCCTGGACAGCAAGGGCAACGACGTGGTCATCCACGAGCCCACGCTCTCCAGCTACATCGTCAACAGCGAGAGATTCGCCACGCCCGTGAGAAGACATCCTAGTCCCCCCCTCCGTTCCATCCCGTCCCGGCGCACCATACTCAACTCATGTGCACAGATCTATCCTGCCGATGCAGAGACCATCGTCTCGCTGCTGAACCTGCACCCGACCCGCCCTGGCGAGGACGACGACGTCACCGCCTCCGGCCCCCCCGCGCCCTTCGAGATCTTCGAGGCCGGCACCGGCATGGGCAGCCTCAGCCTGCACATCGCCCGCGCCATCCACGCCGCCAACCCCCCCGTGCCCGCCGCCCTCCGCCGCCTCCTGCGCGGCGGTCCCCTCGCGCGCAGCGTCCTCAGCGACGCCGACGGCGTCGGCGCCGTCCTCGAGCTCTCCCCCGGCGAGGCCGCCGCGCTCTCCGCCTACCGGCGCTCCCGCCGCGCCGTCCTGCAGACCCTCGACCGCAGCGGCAAGCACACCCGCGCCGCCTACAAGCTCGTCCGCGGCTTCCGCCGCGCCCAGTACCTCGCCGACGTCGACTTCCACGTCGGCGAGGTCGACGGCTACCTCTCCGCGCGGCTCGCCGCCTCCGACGGCCGCCCCGTCTTCTCCCGCGCCGTGCTCGACCTGCCCGCCGCGCACCGGCACGCCGACGCCCTCGTCCGCGCGCTCCACCCCAGCGCCGTGCTCGTCCTCTTCAACCCGTCCGTCAGCCAGATCGCCGAGTTCCAGTCCTGGGTCCTCGGCCGCGGCCTGCCGCTTCAGCTCGAAAAGGTGCTCGAGCTGCCCAACGCGTCCACGACGGACGGCGTGCACGACGGCGGCTGCGGCGGCCGCCACTGGGATGTCAAGTTTGTCACGCCGGCGAGGAGCTCCGCGTCCCCCGAACATGAGGCTGAACATGGGCAAGACGGGGACGAGCTGGAGCTGCCCGACCACGAGGGCGTGGAAGCCGCCTCGCCCGCCAACAAACCTGAGCCATTCTTGATCATGAGGCCCAAGGTTGGTGGGCGCGTAGCTGGGGGCGGCTTCATCGCCGTCTTTCGAAAGTGGCCTACTGCAGGTGCCATCTCACCGCAGGCCGAACAACAAACTACGGACGCGGAGACACAACACGTGGAGAGGACCTGATTATGGAGATGCCCTCGCTGTACTATTAGACTTGAATATTTTTGCATATTGATGGGCCATTTTCAAAAGCTTTAGAAGGGATAGAATCAATTATCAATACCCGCCTGCTAATTATGCTTCGCTAACCAAGCAACAAGATAATGCAATAGGGTATCCAAATGCCATGTATGCATGCATAGCAACCCATGTTGAGAATTGCCGAGTGTTTGTATGCTCCTTCGCGTCCAACGTCGTGACCATCGTAAAAAATTGAAAAGGGAACGCGGTCTTCGTATACTCGCAAAAAAAAAAAAAAAAAAAAAAAAAAAAAAAAAAAAGCCCCAAGATGCCCAACAAGAAGAAAAACAGATGATGAAAAGAGAAATAATAATGCAAGAACCTCAAAACGATGACAAGACTGCACCGAGATAGAACGAGCACAATGTCCAGCATCGCACAGTACCGCATCTCGTGCTCAGTAGCGCGAGAATGGGGGGTCGAAAGGAAAAGAGAGGTTCGGCATGGCGACAGGCGACATACGTTCTCATTCAAGATGATTAACTGAGCCAGATGCAGTTTTTAGAGAGAGTAGATAATAATAAAATTTTGCCACGCAGTAAAACCAGCTGCGTACTCGTGTCAAAGGGGGTGGGGGGGCGTGAGCCCATGATAGTGATCTTCCAAGGCGAAATTTTTGTTCTGCCAGTCGTTTTTTCTTGGGGGTGAGTAGTCGAGGGTTGTGTATTGCTGCAGAAGACGACGCATTTGCCGTATCGTGAGCATCAACATACAAGACCAGTCGTACAGGCTTGCGCTCTGCTGTGAAATGTAAAATAAAGATAATAAACACAATGATGTCGATCAAGAGAAGGGGGGGGGGGGGCAAAATAAGAATAGACACGAAGAGAGAAGAAACATTAGTTGATCGCCCGATCAGGCGCGCGGGCACAGCAGACAGTCAGCTTCAGGCTCGTCCCGACCTCCTGGCACTCACGCAGCAGCGACTTGTCGTCCCAGATACTGCTCTTGCAGCCTTCTTGTCCAGCCGCGGCATTCTCGTAGCAGCGAGTATACCACCAACGGCCAACTCGCGTCACCATCTTGGTGATGTTGGCATCAGCCACAGGGCCATTCTCTTTCATCATGTCTGCTAAACTCAGGGCTAGTGACGGCTGCGGCGGCTTCTCGCTCGGCTTATTTGGCTCCTTCTTCTGCTGAGCAGCAGAACTCGTCGCTGGCACCCCTACCTTAGCAACCCGGATGCCGAGGAACCCGCTCGTTCCGACGAGCCGTACAAGATTATCGGCGGCCGAAGCAAGACTTGTGTCGGGAGACTTTTCGTGGATTGCCTCCTTCAGACGTCGGACCGCGCGACGGCCGTGGTTGCCCATGCTGTTCAGGTCTAAGTCAAGAATAGCCAGCTCTAGAGATCCTCCAGGCTTCAGGACTCTTCTGCATTCGGTAATGATATTACGGTAGTGCGAGTGCGGAGCGGCGACTGGGAACCTATAAACAATTGCATCGAAGCTCTGCGTCGCGAAGGGGAATATCTCGAGATGACTCAGATACTGGACCTGATGATGATTCGGTGGACTCAGCAGGGCCCTGGATTCGCTCTTTCTGAGACCGGTTGCCAACGGAGCACGCGGAGACAAATTATAAAACTTTGCCTTGGGGTATGTTTCAGCAACATAGAAGGACCAGTCGTCGTTTCCCAACCCGTCGATTACCAGGATTGAGTGTCGAGACGTCACCGATTTATCCTGCTTATCTGCAATCAGTTCGTGGCGGATGTCGCTGAACAGGACATGGCCAAACGTCAGCCATTTGCTAACAGTCATCGAGCCGACCCGAAGATTGACTTGCGCCAATGGAGAGCTGTAATCGAATGAGCTGGAACTGCTCCCGGATAAACGAGTCTTGGCAGAAGCCGCACTGTGACGACGAGACGCTGGTCTGTCAACGCTGCGCCGTCTCATCTCGGCTCCGGGCTCGGTCGTGTCGTGAATAGAAGCGTGCGGCTGGAAAGCGGTTGCAATTCTCTCGGTCAAGTCAGCACTACAATAGCTCGACCGTGACGCGTCCGAGAGCAATGAAAGCTTGCGCTCCGCAACGGTTGCGGATTCTCGTCGAGACTCGTCACTAAGCTTGCCTTGATATCTTTCCAAATGAAACGGAATACCCCGAGAGGATGTTGTGGACCTTCGCAGGCGTAGAGAATCGTCTCCCAAAAGATCGTTGTATTCATCCCATATCTCGTCCTCGACAGGTGGATCATCGGGCTTCGGGATGATGGCAGTGGCGCTAGAAAACTTCAGATAGCTTGATGAGGTAGAGCTTGTTCCGACAGAAAACTTCCTCGGAGAAAAGGATAAGAATTCTGGTGGCTCATGGACTAGACTGCTATCTTGGGATGTTTCCTGATTTCTGTCCAGTGGTTCAGCCTGCTCGAATTCTGTGGCTCCAGAGACAGAGCCTGGTCCAGCCACAGAAACCAGCAACGGACTAGGTCCCTTGGCTATCGACTCAGGGTCGTCTGGCAGATGCATATCCGGCGGGAGCTGCATACTTGCCCGGAAGGGCCGCGAAAAGCTCTTCGGAGAACCAGGATTGTGATAACGGGTAGCAACTTTGGGGATGCGTCCAACCTGTTGTAGGCGGCTAGGTCTACGTGACGGCCCCGACGTGGAAGGCATGTCTGGCACTGATGTAGAAAGACCGGCAGCATGAGTCCCATACTTTGCAGAGACCGAATGTGACTGCAGCTGGAGGGATTTTGTGTCAGCCTGACGTGGTAGAATGTTGGCATCGTATAAAACGTCGTGGACATCGACATCATCTGAACCGACTTGTTCCGAGGGATCCATGATAGCATAGAACGCTAAAGGACTTTTTTCCACAGTTGTGACTGTGGCGGACACAGTCGCACTCGATGCCTTTGCAGTCTCTGGTGCAGTTTTGCCTCGACCGAAGAAATTCCACTTCCGCGGTGACCGCTTCTTTTTCTTTAATTTGTTAGATGCGGCCGGCTCAGAAACCGCCGAAGTCTCAGTGAGACCCCGCTGAATTTGTGAATGGGAATCGTCAGAAAGAATAGTGGTGTCGATGCTAGTCAGAGGTGAACCGAATGCTCCAGTTGTTTTGATGGGCTGAGGAAGCCTGAGCGGACTGTCCGGCGCTGATTGAAGACGCTGGATGGAGCGACGAAGGGCTATCGTTGGCTGTGCGCTCGCGTATTCGGCATCATTTTTCTGACCTGTTCGATCTTCTCTGTAAGGCAGTAAAGACGGTTGCAAAATGCCGTGTCGGTTTAGGGCGTCATCAATATTTGACAGTAGCTCTGCATCGACTTGGCCAGAGGTTTGGCTGACATTGCTGCTTGTCCGTGACAGTTCGAAGCTCATATTTCTGTTCTCCACCACTTCGCCACCCGAGATAATGACAGGGCTCATGCGATCAGCCAGAAAAGAATCTTCGCTGGCAATTGTTTCTTGTGAGGCCTGTGGGCCGGCAAAGTTGAATGTCAGGTTCGAACTGCCACTCCGGCGTCGCACAGTACCTACTTTGCCATATCCCTCATGACCGGTTCCAGCAGCAGGCCCTTTTCTGGACAGCTTGCGCGTCTCTTTCTTGTCGTCTTGGTCTTTGGTTGTCTTCATGCGTCCAAAAAAGTTGAATCGGCTAGTGGTCGTCGGCTTGGCGCTTGCGGCCGACTTGGTAGTCGGCAATTTAGTCGCAGCACTGGACTTCGATGGCTGTGAGACAGCGGCGTCTGCTGGAACATTCGAGGCAGATGGTATAGGAGAAGGCTTCAAGGGAGAGGACAATTTACGGGAGTGACTGGTAGATGCGCTGCCCCGGCGGTCGGATAAGCTCGGTCGCCTGGTCCGTATGTTGCTCTGAATCACAGGTACAGGGTCAAAAAGCTGCGACTTGAGATCTGGTGTTCCCTTGCGGCTAGGTCTCAACGGGGGGTGTGCTATCTGCGGTGATAGCCCGGATTCTTGCCGTCGAGTGCTGGCCATCTCGGACGATTTTACCTTGTCCGTCTTTGCTGCAACGTCGCCTCTGCTGAACTTGTGCGACGACGTCCTGGGTGGCGGATCAGGTGGAGGTGTCGCGAGCTTACCCGGCTTTCTCTGCGGCGTACTTCTGCCACCTTCTCTTACCGTTGAGTTCGAGGATGACTCGGATGTAACTGACTCCCGAACCGCGTCGAGACCTTGGGGTTCTGGGATGAGAATCACTCCTTCGTGTTGAATACTGCCCGCTCGACGACGCGTTACCGGTGGTCTGGAGAACGCTGGGCTATGTTGTTTAGGTTTCGTGTAATGACCAGCCCAGCTTGAGGCGACTAGCCCTGGCGACTGGGAAGAGATCGAGGTCGGCGTCGTGTCACGACTGTAGGGACCGGGCCCAGGAGACGTAGAGAATTTTGTAGACGGACTGCCACTCATCATGCTAAGCTGGGAGCTGCTCCCGGAGAAGCCACCACTAGCAGGAGTTGGCGGTGGAAGATCATGTGTCGAAAGCTTGTGGAGAGCTTCATTGCTATATTTGCGCCGGCTTGGTGGCTGCTGAACGTCGTGATGTCGATATCTATCCAGTTCTGGGTACATGGCAGGTGATTTGGGGCCGTGGGAAACCATGTCTGAGGCTTTGCGCAGGGCCCCTGAAACAGGAATGTTAGCCGTGTCGAGGTAGATGCCCATTGCTGTTCGGTCTCTGGATGAGGGTGACCGTCCTTTTGGCGATAAAGAGGTCTCTCTCCCATTGTCGTTGATGAGCTTCTTGTTGCTTGAGGGTGACGACTTGAAATTCGAAGATTGGCTTCCAAAACTTCTAGAGCTGCTCCCGACAGACTGTCCAGACGACGTCGAGTCCGTACTACTTTGCGCATGCTTCTTAAGAGATCCAGACCCCGATGTACTCGGCGAGTGTATCCGCCTGGCCGCCTGCGCGTGGCTCTGTGACGGCGAAGACGCTGGCAGAGACACAGATGGGCCTGAGCCAGCCGGACTACGGATACGCGTTGACCTACTCGGTAATCTAGAGTGTTGCTGTGCTCTGGAAGGCTCTGACCTGGCCGGGGGTGCCTCTTGTCTTGCGCCCAGATTGGCTGGTCGAGGCTGGCCGCCTGGAGCCAACGACCGCGGCTCTCTAGAACGGAGTCCGTCGGATGGTTTCGCGGGCAAGCCATATCCCTCAAACTCGCGCTTGAGGGACGCCATGCCGGCTGTGCGAGCAGATCTTGCTAACAGGATAGCCTCATAGTACAAGACAAGATTTTGTCGACAGGATTTCCGTCTAAGGCGAAGACTTGTCAAGTCGGATGGACCTTGTTTGGTAAAACAAAGCCACTTTGTATTGTCGGCCAACTTGCAGTCCTAGCCTAGTTATCTCTCCGGCAAAAACTCTGGCTGACCACCAAGTAAGAGTCTCCGACGCGGTTAGTGTAGACGGCAAAAATCCACGATAAATTAGGCGGCAGAATCTCAATGTGGGTTTTTTTTGACTTGTGGTTAGCCTGCCCAAGTAACCCGAAGTTCGTAGAAGATAGATCAAGCCGGTAGTTGTCGGATCTGAGCTGTTGTATGAAGCTAGAAGCCAATGTGCGCCTGGAAATCCACTGGCCGGTGCGACTGTGAATACGAATCAAGGCGTTGAGTGGTTCGAAGCAATTGTGAAGCAGCGGAAGGCAAGTCGGTCAGGGACGTGCTGTAGTCATGAGGCGTCCGATAACCACAGAATCAACGAGCACGTAATGTCGTTGTGGATGTACAGGACGAATGTCGTGAGTAGTCTTTGTGTGAAAAAAAAAAATGTGACGAAGATATCGGAAGAGAAAAGAGACAAGTGCATCCACGATGGTGGCCAATTTGGTCCGTATAGACGCCGAAGCAACAACAAAGAAGAAATGAATTTAGCAAATAAAGCAAAACGGTCGGTTTTCGGTAGAGGCCGGAGCGACGCTCAAAAACAGTACGATGGTGCAAAATTGTGAAGGAGAAGGGCAGAGGGCGGGAGAGATCGTGTGGCTGACAAGAAGTGAGGTATGACGGGTGTTATAATAAGTTAGCAATTCAGGCCAACAGCAGGCCTATCGCAGGATAGGTGTGGGCAAAGGAGAAGAGAAATCCGTGCTGTGGATGGACAAGACGAGTGATGCCAATAAACTACTTAGTTGGCTGGCCTGGACAGCGTGAGGATCTGGTGGCGGCGGCAATTCCACGTACGTAGCAACCAACCTTTTGTGTGCATACTGTACCGTACTAGCTCACTCCTCTGCTTGACCGTGTCGTTATCAACTGGTTAGCTACATGCCTACTGCCTTGTGCACATCATAATCGCGAGAGAACCCTCCGCTTCCCAGTGGCTGGACTCGCCGAGCGCCATACGGGGCATGACAGGGCAATTGACCTGACCTTGCTGGGAGTCGAGCGGGCCTGCAAGGCAGTCTGCGGGGGCCCCTTTGCTGTGCCACCAACGGAAGCTGGGTTGAGAAGATGCGCCGTGATGCCAAGGGACGGGTAGCCTATTCGACGCGCATGAATGAATGCCCTGTTGCACTGTACGTACAGTACACAGTAGTTGGCAAATGTAAAGGGACGGGTGGCGCTGTAATTGGGCATCAAGACATCCGTTCTCTATGGAGAAGCGGGCCATTGCCTGTCCACTGAGTCTTCGACTGACATGCAGCGTCCTGGGCCCCCGGAGGAGACGGTGGGCCTGGGGACGATGGCTCGATTCTACTGCAGTCTGTACTGCAGAGTCGTATATTCGGTACCTGTGTGTATAGGCAGGCCACAGTGCTGCTTGAGCCTTGACCACTCACTGCGACTCAGGAACCACTCAAAACGAGGGTTGACTGTGGTGGTAGGCAGGTCCCGGTCGCGGGACAGGGGCATGAGTGGAAAGGAAAAAAGGTCAGAGCATTGGCTCTCCGAGCCGGCTCAGTAGCGCCGCGAGCTTGAAGCCTAGTACTGTGCAAATATCCCGATTGATGGTAGCCTAATCCGTGATAGTTGAGCGGATTGACGATGACGAAGAATAACGAATTCAAGCTTTCTGTGCCTGCGGCTGCAACCATCAGTTGGGCATCACGGCATGAATAGAACAGCGCGGGGAGGAAAGGGACTGGAGAGAGAGAGAACATACGAGGTCGATGACCAGATTTCTCTCTTGTGACACCGGTCCGTAGTAGCCAGAGAATCGTAGAGAGTCATGCAAAGAAACCCTTTGACCCCCCTCTCCCCACTCCTACCGTGCCAGGTCCCTTTAGCGGCAGGCACCCCAGACACAAGTCTCTAAGGTGAAAATTCAAACGTCCTCCGCTGTCCGGAGCCAGGGCCAGTTTGGTGACGACTATGTTGTACTGTAGTAGGTCGGATTAGAGTCGCCGTTGGCACATGTCTCAGACGCACACGCGGCTTTCCGGCTATCTGAAAATTCTCATCTCGCGCGGCATCTCCTGTCTAGGAAGCTTTCAGGTTCAAAGGGCCAGCTTGACAATCTGATGCTACGGGGTCCAAGCTCAATGATAGGCCGTACACTGGGGGCCGTCAATCCAAGTTGGCGGTCCAGCCCCAGAGACTCTACAGACAGCGCAGTGTGTACATAGATCATGTCATTGCCCAAATCAAATCCACAGCCAGGTCCGGTGCGACCAGTTGACCGCGGACCATGCCGCTCTGCTCCGCTGCTCATTAGCTGGTGCGACCTGTTTCTGCACTGCAACTTCGTGTAGGAGGCTGCGAGGCCGAAGACGGCCAAAGAGCCGGGCAAGGGTGGCAATCGCATGGCTGTGGCTGGCAGGGGTGGGAGAAAAAAAAACTTTCATCCTCAGCTCAACAGTTGTCGTATGTGCTGTTCCTGCACTTTGCTCATAATCCACTCCGTTGTATAGACCTGGTCGTGATCGTCGTGTGCCGTGGCTGCTCACTAGTTGGCCTTGCTGCATGATCCGAAAATAAGCTGCTTTGCTAGATTACTTTTCTCCGCTCACGCATTCCTGGTGTGAGGAGAGAAAAGATGGACCCCATACTGAGCAATCTTTCAGAGATGCGAAGGAATCATCGCCTGCGTGGCCCCCTGCTCGCCAGCATAAGTCAAGCTTTTCTCTATTGCTTGTGTGCTGCTCCGGTCCGGGCTTTCAACGTCCCGTCGGCTAGCCGCGTACAGAAGGAAATAAAAATCCTTCATCCACCCACAGACATTATGGTTGCTTGAGAATTTCGTACTAATGCATTAGTCGAGTTGAACTCACTTGATCTATTGGATCAACTTTCAACGCAGGAAGACGGCTATTGCGATGGTGCAATTGGCCAATATTTGTCCGGTGGCGATCGATCTGAATGTAAGCTGCCGTCTAATATCACTCCAGTGCCAAAGCCTCGAAAAGTGTGTTGGTAGCCACTTGTGTACTTGATTCCTAGTGGTTCGAATTCTAATTCCCCTCTTGTGGGCATGAGTTTGTCTAGGCAGCGCTGTTGTCCTTCGACAGTGCGTGCTCATCGTCGACTAGGCGCCCATGAGCCATGCACGAATGCTGCTACCTGCCCATTGCGCCGTCTTCTACTCGCGAAGCCAGATCATGCCGAAGAGGACAGTCTCTCGAAGAAAAAAAAACGTCCCCCGGTGTTTCTTGGCAAGGATACGCCACCATCGTCGATACGGAAGTCCTCAATATGATGCTATTCTTGGAGTAAACTAGCTGGTGTATAAGTGTGACTTGACAGTTGTTTGTAGGTAGGTAGGACAGCAGGGATACGACGTATACGTACTGTGCTCTCTATGGTCCTGGTAGTGCGATATTCAAAATGGGTCAACCTGTTGAGCTGGAAAAATATGCAAGCTGACGCCGTGCCGCGAATGAATGCTGTCATCAAGCGGCGCAAAGCCTGCAGGGCTATACAGAAGGGCGCCACTCCGCTGCCGATGGGTCTCAATAGACAACTAACTCGGCGTCCCAGGATTCGGACGAAAAGATTTGCGCAATGATTGAGTAGTAGCAGGAGGCAGCCGACGAAGGACGGCTCGAAATGTCGATAAAGTCTTGACTGCTGTGGCAAGTACTTCGCCACAGCCGCTCAACAGCGCCCCGTTGAGGCTGGTGACGTGGCATGCAGAAGGCCAACAGATTTGCATCGCAGCCGCAGGACAAGAACCGGGACATGCTTAAAAAAGATGGAATAAACAACTGCGGGCTGGTCCGAAACTAGCAGCTTAAACTAAGTTTTATCGATACAGCTCAGCCATTGACATAATGAATGAGAAGTGCTGAATGACTAGCTAGACCAGGTTCGCCGTAGGTGGCAAGCTGGAACCGAGCCCGCTTGCTTACCTTTTCCTCCTTGCAAACTGGGCCTATCAGAGGCTGAAACGACAATATTGCTTCGCCAGAACTCGACATCTTGCGGATCTTTGCGAGATGCACTACTCTAGGGGCTGACACGGCGGAACCAACGACAACGCTCAGGCGCACAAACGGGCAGTCCCGTCCCTCCCTTTCTGTTCCTCGTCCCGATGGTCTATCCTCTTAAGCGCCAAGACCCAGTCGTTCTGCCAGAGAGCCAAAGAGTTCACTGCATACGATTGGCTGATCAGAGCCGACGCTATAGACGGCAACTACTAGGACTAGGAGAGCCTCGATTCCTCTTCACCCATTCCCGCGCCGACGTGGTTGGCTGACACTGGCATCCGCATCGTCAACATCTATGGAGCATGCTTTGCAGGCTTAAACAACTACCGGCGTGATTGCGGGTTGATATCATTTCTCCAGTCACGTCGGTTGTGCCCTCGAATCCGTACATTCGAGCTTGTTCACGTGGTGCAAAATGCTGAGGCTTTCCCGGTTAGCTCTGGGGAAACCAGGAGTTGCCAGGGGATGCGACGGTCCTGTGATCAGTCCTGGGCGGCTATTCGGCGCATTCAAAGCCATGTCTGCTGGCAGTGGTTGCTCAGATGCTGTATGCCGCCAAATCAAACATGCTGAGAATCCCACGCCTGTGCTTCCGCCAGCTTGCTGACGCTGCTCGAGATGGCAGTGATATTTGGTTACGCTCTCGACTCGACACTGAGGATTGATGAGTACCAGGGTATCCTAGTTCATCCGCCTTCAAAAAAAAAAGAATCCAATTCCTAGCAAGGGGACCACAACTGTCACCGTCCAGCGGGATGTGGGCTTCCCGTGCGTGTTTGTGTGCATCCGAGCTGATACATCACATTGAAACCCATCACATCGTAGCGCGCGCAGGATTCAGCTCTCCATCTCTTGTAGCCCCTTCAAAAGCGCCGGACCTCATTCCCACTGGAGAGCTCTCAACGGGTCTCAAGCGATATCGGCACACAATCCCCTTGCCAGAAGACACAAAAAAGAGGCAGGATAGGAACGACCTGCAGCAGAGACAGCAGTTGAGACATTCCATAGCTTCAGAGACCCTTTTGACACATTTTTTTCATGCAGCCACGCGGCATGCCTGTGACGGCCAGAATTAATATCAAATCCCGGCTTATATCATGCAGCTGCGGCAAGGTTGGAGGCAGTCTACGATGCTACGCCGCGACGCGCAAATTTTTTCTTGTCAATATCGGGCATTGATAAGACTTCAGAGACATGTATGGCGCATTCAGGCACCAAGCACGCACGCAGAGAAAAAGCCGGACGGCTATTGACCCAAGGTAAGAAAAAAGGCCATGACGCGCTGTGCTGGGCGTCGGCTTGGTAGCATCATGTATGATAAGGCGAGTTCTCGTCACAGTGCATGCTCGTCGACGCCAACGCACAACCATACAGCCCAAATGGTAATCAAAACGTGCATGCCGGCAATTTACATTCAGCCACGGCAAGTCTTGGACGTGCTACGGCAGTGAAGGGACCAAGAGATTGCGCATCACTCACACAGACATCAGGCGGGAGACCATTCTCGTCGGGAGACACCTCAATCATCGGAGCGCGATATGCTTGCATCGTCAGGGTCGGCTTATGTACAGTCAGAGACGAAACACGCCCAAGTCTGTACATACTCGATTTAGCTTGAAGGGCAGATTGATCATTTTCTTTTTTTTTTGTGTGCTCGACTCTTTTTCATGTCTATCATTATTACAGTTTTGTTGCGCCCGAGCCCCAATCTTAAGCGGCCGCGAACCTCGCAGCACGCTTCTCTGCCTTGGCTTTTTCAACTGGATCGTTCAGGACGCCGGCATTTCTCGTAGAGGTGTTGCCGCTGCCGCTGCCGCCGCCAGCAGTCGCTTGACGACCATTGCGACGGCGATCACCGCCGGCTCCTCCTCTGCGGTCCAGGCTCTGGCGCTTCCCAGGCCGATGCCCGTCTTGGTGTTGGCCACGGCCGCGTTTCAGCGAGCGTTCCGGCAAGGCCGAGTCGAGACCAGAGACGTCCTTGTCATCTAGTCCGAAGCGCTGAGCGCGTTCGGCGCGTTTCTTGGCATCGTCGTCATCATTCTCTGCGTTGCCGAAGCGCTTCGCGCGATCGGCACGCTTCTTTGCCTCTTCGTCAGCAGTCGTAGAAGAGAGGCCCATGGCAAATGAGGGTGGCGGTGCCGCGGGCTCAGCAGGCTCGGTCGAGTTGTCAGCTTCGGCGGCGGCGACGGCGGCTACACCGGTAGGCTTCGCCGCGTCGGCTGTCTTGGCTTTCGAAGCAGATTCTTCGGCTGAAGCAGCGGGTTTAGTGGTAGCGGCGGGAGCAGTGGCAGGGGCAGCAGCCGGTTTTGCGCCGTCTTCGTCGCTATAGCTAATTTCATCTGAACAGACGCAAGCGTGTTAGCAGCGGAACCCACAAGGTCGCGCGAACGGAGTTGTTGTGCTTCATTACGATAGCTTTTGCATAGCCCCCGCGCGCATGCGACAACGTCGCGCAAAAGAACCTACCTAGCTTGGCGGCAGCGGTGACCGATTTCTTGTCCTCCTCTTGAAGGCGAGCAATGAGATCTGCCTTGTTGCCCGTCAACGCGAGCTTCCGCTCGGTCAGAAGCTTCTTCAGCTCTGGAACCTTCATTGAGGCGTAGTCTGCCATGCTGACGGTCGTAAAGGATGGGATGTTGAGGTGCGAGAAAGGTTCTGGTATCGTGAATGGAAGTAGCGCGACTGTTCGCTGCAAAGGGAGCGCAGCAAGGGCAAGCAGGCGCGTCGCAACAGTTTTTCAACGAGTCAGAGGTGCAGTCCAGAGATGTCTCGATATGTTCCGGCTTTAGAGACGCGATTTTTATCATGAGAGAATATGGTAAGAGTCGAAGTAGTTGGTGTTGGATGATTAAGAGAGCTGTGCGGCCAGAGATGTTTCCAAGTTTAGCACCCAGCGTGGCGCTCGCGCTGGCAGCGCGGACCACTGTCTGAGTATTACTATAGTTAGCGTGGTACATACATACATACCTCTAATTAGGTATGCTAGTACAGGTACTTTCTTTGTGACATGGCGAGAGTCGTACTTTATGCAGATACAAAGCCGACTCGACAAGGATTGTTGAATAACGGGCATGTGCTCCTTTCATCTCCTAGCTTTCACACGCTTCCAGCTCATGTTCGTAGGAGAATGACTATCGGACTCTACAAATCGTACTTTGGCATAGGAGGTATCGAATCAGCATGTACTCTAGTGTATTGCGCTAGCGTAACGCCTCACTGGCAAGTATGTAGGGGTGCTGTACTGCTGTACTGTTCGTCGGTGGGTGAAGAATCGAGGAGATGTAATAGGCACAATGGCGAGTTAATGGGCATATAACCTGCCTTGCCTGCATGAACATCGTTGTCAGAAATTTCGAAGCCCCAACGGCAGCTGCCCATTCCCTTGGGGGTTCAGTCGCGGAGAGATGCTTCTAGACAGCTCCTTGAATATGGCTGGCCACGCTTACGACTGCCGTACGTACAGCGTACAATTACTGTACTTGAGTTACTGTACCTGTCCTGTAGTCTTGACCCGAGGTGCTACCTTGGCTGTTAAGACGAGGTTGTTATCAGCTGCATACCCACGTTCGTACAGACGTATATACATCCATATATGAGTGCAATTTATGCTCAGACACTACGACAGCCAAGATGCCTCGTTCATGTTTCGAAGCCATCGAGGTTGTTCAAGGTCTTGGCGCTTTCGTTGACCAAAACCTGGGCCCTCGCTAATAATGGAGATGGACTTAGCAGGTGCTCCGTCACTGAATTCGCTAGGTTAGTAGTTGACCTGGCACGCCTCCCCTGCCTTTGGGTCCTCGAGTCTGTCAGTCTATCCCCTTTCACAGTCAAGACACGTACCAGGCCATTTTTTCACGACGACACGACTCTCCCCGCGACTCTTCGCAGAGCCGACATCTGGCGCAGCGCATCATCTAGTTCCGGATCTCAACTTCAGTCTTTGCTCGCGTTGTCTGCCATTGACTCCTAGACGCTAGCCGATGCCCCTCCCACGATGCAATAGTTAAGCTCGGACGCCGCGTATCAGTCAAATCGCAAGACTGCCCATTCCGACGGCATCCCATCGCCTTTCGTCACCCGGCGCCTTGCCCTGGTCTGCCTCTCTCCCATGATATCATAAAGCCTTTGTTCTCCTTCTCGTCACAATATGACGCGACGCATAGTGAGCTTCCCTCCCTTGAGCTCTCCGCCCAATCCACGATATTTTTTGCTGACTCTGCTGGCTCCTCGATAGGTTCGCAACCTAATACAGCTGGCCGCGGCCGCCCTCTTCACCGTCTTTGTGGTGCTCTTTCTCGATCGCAGCTACAGAGTATTGCCTACATCGCTACACAATTACCTACCCACGCACCACCCCGGCCATGTCGTTACGGACATTATGCTCGTGACGTGCTCGTCCGTCAACCCGTTATCCAAGTGCGAGCTCAACCCGAACAAGTGGCATCGTATCGACAAGGAGCTCTACCTCAATCGTGCCTGGACAAGAAGGGCCTATCTCTACGTCAGTCGCAAGCACGAGGAAGAGCTTACCGAGGGCGACTCGGTGGTTGTCGACCTCAAGGTCGGCCCAATCAAGCCCGAGGATGAAAAGAAAGACTCGGACGCTGTCTGGGAGTCGCGACCGGGTGGGATCTGGGTCAAGCGCTCGTCCAAAAAAATTGCTAGCGACTCGAACGATGCCATTACCAACGTCGACGTTTTGTTCGGCGACGACGCAGTCGAGGCTCGCGACGGCTGGGCCATTCGCGGCACGCCTCTGCAGATTGACTCTGGCAGCACGTTTCATTCCGCGCACGTTACTGTTCGTCGCGGTGCGCCCGTTGAGCAAAAGAAGCCAAAACCGCGCATTCCAGACAGCGGAAGGTTCAAGATTCTCCAGATTGCCGACCTTCACCTAAGCACCGGCGTCGGCATCTGTCGCGATGTTTTCCCCGAACTGCCCAAGGGTGAAAAGTGCGAGGCCGACCCCCGTACTTTGGAGTTTGTCGATAAAATGATTGACGAAGAGAAGCCCGACTTTGTCGTTCTCAGCGGCGATCAGGTCAATGGCGAGACAGCGCCGGATCCTCAGTCAGTAAGTCGAGCGACTATTTTGTCATGGCTGGTCCCCCTGCATGTGCTGATTTCTCCTATCCAGGCCATTTTCAAAATTGCTCTGAAACTCAAAGAACGCAAGCTTCCCTATGCTTCCATCTTTGGCAATCATGACGACGCCCAAGCCATGGGGCGCGAGGCGCAAATGGCTTTAATGGAGTCCCTGCCATACTCGCTCGCCACCGCAGGGCCAGCCGAGATCGATGGTGTCGGCAATTACTATATCGAAGTCCTTGGTCGCGGCTCCACTGATCATTCGGCTATCACAATCTACTTCTTTGACACGCATTCATACTCCCCGAACGAGAAAAAGTACCCTGGCTATGATTGGGTCAAGCCCAGCCAGATTGAATGGTTCAACAACACGGCGGCAAGTCTCGTCAAGCCGCACGCAGAGTACAGCCATCAGCATATGGACATTGCTTTTATTCACATTCCCATCACGGAGTACGCCAACTACAACCAGACGTGGGTCGGTCAGTGGCGCGAGGGTGTGACGGCACCCATCTTCAATCCTGGCTTCAGAGATGCCCTCGTCGACAAGGGTATTCTCATGGTCAGCGCCGGGCAGTAAGTTGCCATTACTCAAGCACAACTTCACTCTTCCTATCGTCGTCTGATAATTCAAATGCTAAGAGAAGTCCTTGCGCACAGTGATCATTGCAACGACTACTGCATTCTCTCCACCGAGGGTGAACAAGCTGACCCGGCCATGTGGATGTGTTATGCCGGCGGTGTCGGATTCGGGGGCTATGCGGGCTACGGTGGCTACATCCGCCGTGTGCGTCTTTACGAGATCGACACCAATGCCGCCCGCATCCGCACGTGGAAGCGCGTCGAGGCCGGGCCCAACATCACGGAACGCATCGACGAGCAGATTATTGTCGACGGCGCCAGAGCTTTCCCAGCGCCACTACCGCCTCCACCACCTCCGCCTGTGGCGACAGAGCGTCCTCTGGAGGGCTAAAATCCTTCGCTACGTTATCGCGACTTGAAATAGCCTTGGCAGAATTCGCGAATCCTCTTGTCTTCAACGAACGACGAGATCACAATATGAGCTTCACGCTACACCATCCTTGTTACCCTTACATTGCCATGCTTTATAATGGTCGATGACTTCTTAAGTTTGTGTTCCTAGTCCTTTATTCCAACTTTGCTGCAGTCGAGTGCATTGCAGAATCTCGTTCCTCCGCCTTTTTTGTATACAATGGAATATGTCATTTTGTTTCTCCTCTCTTCCTTACTCTTGTGGGAATAGGTGTATCTGGTTGGCTTCTTTTTTTTTTTTTGGGAGGGGGGCGGCGTTCAAGTCGATCAACTGGGCTACTCCTTTGCTTCGCTGTCACCGGCAATAGTAGTGATCTTGAGGAAGAAGAAGAAAATCACATGGCGAAGCAAATATTTATTGACATGATTTCATGATTTTCGCATCCATGAAGTAGCAGTAGCCATATGGCCTTGGTGTTTGTGTACGATCCCACTCTTTATCAGAAGAGTAAAGAAAACAAATAATTAACCATGATGACGGATGTAGTATATACATTGATCCATTGACTTGCTCTATAGTGCGCTGCTGCAAAATGACGAGCAGCATTCATGACGCCGATATGCCAATCCCCATGCCGACACAGACAAAAATAAATAACTTGACGTAAAGACAAACAAACAAGCCACAAAAACTAGTATACATGCCTAACCAACAACTTCAACGTCAAACTTTAGCTCCTTGACAATCGCATCATCCAGCAGCGACGTCATCGATCTCCTTCCGGCCCTGGTCTCGCCAGCAGCGGCCGCAGCGGCAGCGGCAGCATCCTCGTCGTCGTCCTGCTGCGACGCCGGGACGTCCCCCAGGAACGTCTCCACCTGGCCATGCACCGGCCCGTCCCTGATCTCGGGCCAGTAGTCGGCGCCGTCGTGCACGGAGAAGCCGTAGCGGGGGCCCATCAGCAGGCTCCTCAGCCTGGCGCGCTTCCCTGTCAGCTTCTCGAGGCGGATCAGCCTGTAGCCCAGGAAGACGACGACCTCGTCCTCGTACGTCAGCGCCGCGCCGCGCTCCCTGGCCACGTGGAAGCTCGCCTCCGCGCCGACGCTCACCAGCCCGGTGCCGCCGCCGACGCCGGCATCCACGGGGACCCGGGCCGCCGCGCCCGCGCCGGCGCTGCGCTCCGTCCACGCCGAGACCTGCAGGTTCGCGAGGGTGACGACGTCGGTGACGAAGTAGCCCTGGTCGCGGTTCTCGCGGAGCAGCTCGAACAGCTCCTCGTAGTACTGGCGGTCGGCGAGCAGCGCCTTGAACTTCTCGCCGGGCAGGTCCATGTGCCATATGCGGGCGACGGTGGCGGTGCCGTCGCCGCCGCCGCCGCCGTCGGAGCGGGCACGCTCGGCAAAGAAGGACATGATGTCGCCAAAGGAGGCGGAGACGCGGGCATCCTTGATGCGCGACCTCCAGAAGGCGACGTTGCGCATGCGGACGGGCTTGGGGTCGAGGTCGGCGACGATGTCGCGCGGGAGGCGGCCGCCGGCGCGGGGCGAGGGGATGCGGCGCTCGGTGGGGAGCGAGGGGTACTTGACGACGCTCCCGATGAGCTTGTCGCGGTACTCGGCGGCGTCGAGGCGCGGCTGGACGAGCCAGAGAGGCTTGACCTCGTGAGACATTTGGCGGTTGGGTTGTTGGCCCAGCTGTGGTGGTTGAGTTTAGGTTCGTGGGGGGGATGCTTAATGCGGAGGAGCAGTGTAGATATAAGGGCAGAGGGGTCAAAGTCTATGGATAGACTTGCACATTTGTGAAGACTGGTGCTGCCGTGTAGGTGAGGTAGCCTGGCATCGCGATATCACTTTGGAATGTGGCGCAGGATCGGCGGGAGCTACCCGCTACCTACATACTAGTAGTCAGCTTCCAGCGAGCTGTACGGAGCAAGCACCGTGGGGGGGCCGTCACCAACATCAGCCCTGCGCAGCTGGCTACAGCAGGCAGAATAGGTGGGTGGCTGGTGCGACCTAGAAGGCGAGGGTCCAAGACATGACTGCTCGAGTGTATCCCATGACAAAGGTCATTCGCTTCTTCGTGAAATCCGTAACGAATTGTCTTTAGGCAAATCCGCCGCCTAGCCTGCATGCTATGGTCTTGTGAGGCTGTCCTGGTATGTACAGATAGGCAATAATTATAGCTCCCGGGTACATAAGAAGCTGCTGGAAGCACCATCTCGATTGTTGCCACGTTTTTGCAGCTCTTATCCAGTTGACGCGTTGCGAAAAAAACTGAGAGATGCGTAACTTTGAATCATAACTATGCGGCACTATAAGTTGGTCATAGGCAAGTCAAACACGGGTGGCGGCGTAATGCCATGGTCTTTTTGGTCTGGCTCGTCGCGAGACCGGACGAAGCACCGATCGTTTATAGGTGCTTGACAACCGACAATTTATCGGCTTTCTCCTTTGAGAACACTCGAATCTAAAAAAAAAAAAAAGTCAGCCCATAAGGCTGCCTCACAAGGTACCTTAGCTGAAAAGCTCTCATGGCCACGACGCCGTCAAGATTCAGTGACTGCACAATGGACCCCTACAGTGCTGTGGTGACGCCGCTAACATATTTTTAAGCCTGCTGTTGGTGCGGTCGTCCTGTGGACGGACGGGTCTTGGACCCCTAATAAAAACTTCGAGCAAACAGAGGGAAAAAAAAAAGACGAACCCCGCACCCGAGCACTCCAACCGGGAGAGACAGGCGGTGGGTCGCCTTTGAATTTTCTCTTTCGTGAGGACTTGGCGGTGCATCAAATCGTGTGCGACCTCTATTATGACTTAGGTAGATCTTTTACAGTTAATTCAGAGGCAGAATGAGAACCATTTTTTCCGAGTGCTGTTTCTCTCCAACACTTCATTTCTTCCGACATGTTCCTTACGACAAGCAGTCTTGACAGCATTGAGGATCGAGCCGTGTCGCTAGCACAAGCCTCCAAGCATCACAGTGGAGAAGGATCGGCTTCAGAAACCCCTCCTTTTCACCGACACTGACGAAAGACACCACAATTTAGAGGAGAAAAAAAATAAAAAAAAACTACCGCATAGCGTCTGGTCTGCCAGCAAAGTGGCTTCAGGATATCCACTGTGACTTGGAGTAAACAAGTTTCCAGAAAAATTTTTTCTCACAAAACATTTTATTTATCCTTTAAAAGCTCAAGATTTTCCCGATAGCTTTTTTTTTTCCTCTCTTTCGAGTTATTCATCTATCTTTAGCTGTGTTTTCACATATCTTCGACTTAGAAAATGGTTCCCACCGCATCTGCGCTCTCCGACGAGGAGATGGAGGCTCTCTACAATCAGCTCGAGGAGCTCGAGGACGACTATGAAGACATTGAGGTTGAGCTCCGTGAGTCCCATTCCCTTCTACCGCCTTTCTATTCTTCATGCGCGTATTTTTTTTTTCTTGTTCTAACAATGATGTTGTCCAGTCCGTCAAGAGGCCAAGCTCTCGGCCGACTTCTTCGTCAAGCGCGCCAAGGTCGTCTCCAAGATCCCCAGCTTCTGGCCTCTCGTCCTCGAGCAGACCCCTCCCGACCTAGACGACTACATCCAGCCCACCGACTCGGCTCTGATGCTCAGCTCGCTCGTCGACCTCTCCGTCGACCGCTTCGAGCTCGCCTCGGGCGGCGACCCCCGCAGCGTCGCCATCAAGATGACCTTTGCCGACAATGACTACTTCGAGGACAAGGTCCTCGAGAAGAAGTTCTACTACCGCTACGACACCCACTGGGCCGGCCTCATCTCCGAGCCCGTCAAGATCAACTGGAAGTCCGCCGACAAGGACCTCACTCGCGGCATGCTTGACCTCGCCTGCCGCGTCCACGCCGCCGAGAAGAAGACCGGCAAGAAGCTCGACGACGACGCCGAGCCCAAGAAGTCCCTGCTCGCCCTCATCGAGGAGTCTGGCGACGACGTCTCCTTCTTCTCCTGGTTCGGCTACTGCGGCCGCATCGTGTCCGACGAGCAGAGCAAGGCGGCCTACCAGGTGCAGCTGAAGGAGCGCCAGGACCGCAAGGAGGGCAAGGATGTCCCCGACGAGGAGGACGAGGACGAGGACGAGGAGGACGATGTGGACATCTTCCCCGATGCCGACGTCGTCGCTCGCTATATTGCCGACGACCTCTGGCCCAAGGCTATTGAATATTTCCGTAAGTTAAATCGCCGACCATCCGCGAAGACAAAAATCATGCATACCGGATGCAAAGGTATACTAACGTTTCGACGCTGCAGGTGATGCTCAGGAGGCTGACCTGGCTTCGGACCTCGAGTTTGAGTCTGACGAGGAGATGGGCGACGTCGATGATGACGCGGGTGACAACGACAAGCCCAGCAAGAAGCGCAAGGCTTAGGTTCTCTTACGAATAAATGTTCTATGACGACGAGCAATCAAGACGAAAAGAGCCTATGTGATTGGTCGTCTTGCTAATGCTACTTTTTTTGCCACTTGGTTAGATACCCTATATGAGCCAGAACACTGCGCTTCTCAGGAGAATAGGGAGAGCGCGCGCACGAATCACTTTTTTTTTCTTCTTATGTCTTTTTGGCTGTGGGTTTCGCTTAGGCTCTGAATAAAAAGTGACAATATTTAGCTTCATAAATGCCGAGCACCGTGACCAAACTAATCCCGTCGTCCTTCGGATCTGGTATTGTGCTCTGTAGGGCAAACATAAACACACGACCACCTACCCTCGAACACACCATCCTGAGTTCTCGTCAAAGGACAGTTCTGATATTATACCAAGTGGTGGACCTAGTTGCCGATGCAATGCGAAACAAACATCGACAAAAGCACCTATCTCTTCGGTTGAGGGCAACATCGTGAAGTGACCCTTCAGCTACCGCCCACGACAGCTCGCGCCAGCTGTGGCGGTTCCGAGAGATTTGTGTCCCGAGAATATATACTATGCGCTAAAAGTGGTGGCTCCGGCTTCTACGAGGACAGAGGCTAAAAAAAAAGTCTATTGGTGTCTTAACGCACCAGGCCATGGCGACGGGTTGGGTTGGTGATGCGTACTCGCGTTTAGCCCGGCGAGGCTGCCGGCGGTCGGCGGGTTCGTCCCTCCGATCCGGTCGGCTTTCCGACCACTCTCACGGCCGCGATTTCAAAGAGGTTACTAAGCGGGCGGCCCGACTCGGCTTACGTCTGGACTGTGTCGCACACATCTCGAGCGAAAGCATCACTGGAATCCCATCCAGCATTGACTTGCATGAAAGGCCGAAGCTCTTTTGTCATCACGCCCAACGTGCTGAACAACCTAACCACCTGCCATGCTACACACATTCCAGCCCGATCCACCGAGGCTACAACGTCGGTCCTGAAAGCTGAGGTTCATTCATGTACGAGGGCAGAGTCACAAAACAAAACTATCCGTGTTTAGGAGCCAGGCAGACCACACTCGTCGTTAGCTACCCGCCTTCACTACTAGTCAGCCTGGCGGGCATCGCCCTTTTTTTTTCCCTTGCCGTTTCGCTCGCTCCGTCATCGAACCCCGCATCACGAGCTCTCTTTCTACCAGTGCTTGCCTTCGGCGGCCGAATCAGCGGCGAACCAGCTCGGAGCCTCACTCAGTCTCGGACATGGTTCCCTTCCCAGACCAAGCTCATGTCACGAAAATCGCCGGCTGAATTTTCTCGTCGCACCGCCCCTACGTAATAGTCATCCGACGACTTATTCACGCTTCGCACTGGTCTGTAGGGACTGCCTTTCTAATCACCTGCCCGGCAGGCTCGGGATGAAGCAAGGCAGACGCAACGCATGGATTCTGAGAAGTGACCAATTCTTGGCGAATATAAATATATGAGTCGCATCACATGCGCCCCTCTGTGCGACTGGCCAGCTCATTGCAATCACGTATTCTTCAGCACACATCCCGTCACATCCTGATAGCAGCAGTACTCGCCTGTCACAGAAGCAGACAGCTCAACACTATGGCTAGCCCGACACGCATCCAGATCGTGCCCGAGAATACTGGTCTTCTGGGCGTCAAACAAACGGCGGAGATTGCTGACAAGGTTTCCGAGCTGCTGCAGCAAGACCTAGAGGTACGCGGCGACTAAATCGCCCTCACTATGCAGGCATTAATCATGCCTCGTCTAGACCCATCACGTCTTCTTTAACCATAAAGGCTTTCATAACCACGTATGTTCGCTGCCAAGATGAAACGTCTTGCTGTGCCCGTGCTGAGCACCCCTACCAGATCACCCATCATCTGCTTGCCCTCTACGGCACAGGTGCGACTGCGCAGGACATTCGGCGCGCATACGAAGTGAACGCATCGTATCAGCGCGACCTCCACGGCGAGGGCCAGGAGGCACTAACAGCACTTCGTAATAATTTCGCCGATGTCTCAAAGAGCTTCTTCGGGAAGGAGAGGCATTACGGTGACTTTCTCCGCTTCTACCAAGGAGAAATCGAGAAACACGGTTGGCAGGAGACCTTTCTAAAGTACGCCGTCGGCAATGAAGAAGTGTTTTGCCGGCTATATGGTGGTGAGCTCTTCCATGACTGCACATGCGGCCAGTATCTGACAATGTGACAGGTATTCTGCACCCATTCATCCAGCTCAGCTACGGCCTGGAGTGGGAGCAGCCGGCCATTGTCGCCGAGGGCCTCGCCCAGGCCAGCGTGCACCAGGACGAGTACAGCCACGTCTTTGCCAAAGTAGACGCCAAGATTAAGCAGACACCGGACCAGGCCGGCCGTCACCTGGTAGATCTCTACGACTCCATCGCCAAAGAGTCTCCCGAGCTGGTGGCCGCAGCGACTGGCAGCGACGTCAACGGCACCAAAGCCGTGATGGAAAACGAGCCCGACAGGATCGTCGACTATCTCGCCGCCAACATCCGCGTGCATACCGAGAACCTCGACGAGCAGATCGACGCCCTGGTCCACGCATCAGCATACGTCGCCTGCACCTCCATCTTCCGCCCCCCGCACAAGTCAAAGTTTGACTTTTTCCTCATGTACGCCCTTCCACCCTGCTTCCCCTTCAACACATCTAAGAAGAAAGAAACACACGCTAATGGAAAGCCCGCAGTCACTACCATAATCTCAGCCCGGTCCTCATCTGGATGAAGACCCAAGACTGGATCCCCGCCGAGGCCAAGGCGCGGCTCGTCGAGTGGCTCATGCGCACCGCCGTCATCAACTACCTCGCGCGTGGCGCCCCGCAACTCGACCTCCCCGCGCTGCGCAGCTACGTCCCCGCCGACATCCGCCTCGACCGGGCCGACAGGCTCGTCGGCCGCCCGGAGGAGCTGCTGCCGCGTCTGCAGGCTGTCGACGGCGACGACGGGCACATCATCAAGGTCGCGCGGGCGCTGCTCCTCGCGCAGCGCGTCAGCGAGGCGCGCTACCCGGACGCGCCGGCTTGGATGCGCATCGCCGACGGCGAGACGTGGATCAGGTCCCACTACGCGCTGCTGGACTCGGTCGTGGGCACCGAGGCCATCATCGCGGCGGCCGGCGTGGACAGGGACATTGCCTTCACGGAGCAGCGTTGGGTCCGCTCGGCTGGCTTTGACGAGGCCTGGAAGGACGTGCCCAAGTTGTGAGGATGTGGGTTCAAGGATATAGTCGCCTCTGCGTGTACTGTTATCTAAAATTTTGCAGAGTAGTCGAATGTTCTCTATTTTTCATCATTTTTGTTCTTGTATTCAACGCCCCCAATTGCTCCGTGAATACCAATAACGGCAGTGTAATCAAAACAACTAAATACATGACAAAAAATCAGTTCAGAATAGCCTTTTCGTCGTCGTTCTCTACTTAAGCCCAATCCAGTCATCTTCATCATCGCTCGACGCCTCCTCATCTTGACCGTTCATGTTCACATCAACATCTGCCACTTCCTTCTTCGCGTCGCCACCCGCCGTCACTCGCGTCTTCTCGCCACCCTTGGTGTCAGCCTGCCTTAGCAGGTAGTCCACCATGTAGACGTTCTCGTCCGCGAGCCTCTTGATGTCGTCGCGCATGCGGCTCACCGCGCGGCTCACCACGCGCAGCTCGACGTCCACCTTGCCGCGGTTCGCCGCGAGCCACACGCCGTGCTTGTCGACGAGCGCCCGGATCCACAGCAGGCAGAACTCCATGTGCGGCGACTCCTCCGTCTGCGCGGCCACGAAGCGTAGTAGCCGCGGCACGTACACGACGGGCAGGCCCGCGACCGCGAGCGCGATGTCCGCTGGCGGGACGGCCTGGAACACGCGCCGCACGAGCGCGGCCTCGTTGAGGCGGAACGCCATGACCAGCGCCTTGAGGTAGTCGCGCTCCGCGCCCTCGAGCATCGCGAGCGTCGACGCCGGCGTGATCTCGACGTGCAGGTCAAACGGGTCGAACTGCACCGCGCCGGCGGCGTCGAGACTGTACAGGAGCAGACCCTCGGTAGACGCGGCGCAGAAAGCGGTGCCGGCCGGGGAGAAGGCGATGCCGGTGACGCGCACCTCAGGGAATCGCTTTCGTGAAGACGGATCGCCACCGCGTTTCGAGCCGGGCAGACCCTCGGCGGCGCGGGCAGCCTCACGGTCTGAGATGTCTTCGTCGTCGATGTCGGCGGCCGTGCCGGCTTCGGTGAGAAGCTTGCTGTTGAGGAATTCTTGCGTGCCTGAGAGGGAGAGGTTGACGCTGACGGTGAACTTTTTGAGGAGCACCATGGTGGTGACGGAGTAGAGGCAGATGTATTTGGAGTTGCCGCCGGCGAGGAGGCAGCTGCCGTCGGTGCTGTAGCGGATGGAGTTGAAAGACTTGGTTCCGGCAACGTTGGCGGCGGTACGGCGGTCCGTGATTTTGCGGCCTCCAGAGACGTCGCGTCGACCGTCCAAGCCGGCAAGTTGCTCGGCAGCGTCGAGAGACCAGAATGTCAGCTGGCCATCGAGCGTTGACACTGCGAGCTGAGACGAGTCTGGGCGCACGGCTATGTCAAGCACATCAGCCTGTAACTGAAGCGGCTCGCTGGTTTGCGTGCGGTTGAAGATGGACCAGATGCGCGCGGTCCGGTCCCAACTACCGGAGATGAGGGATTCGCCGTTGGGACTGAATGCGAGGGCGGAGACAGGGCCCTCGTGGCCGGAGAGCTGATCCAGCAGCTGCCCAGTCTGCACAGACCAAATATGAATGTCAAAGGAGTCGAGAGAGCCCGCGGCTACCACCTCGCCACTGGGATCAATAGACATACAGGAAAATGAGAGCCGCGTGGGCGCGGTAAAGGTGCGAAAGTTACGATATCGTATGAGGTCCCAGGCGCGGACAGAGCCATCAAGACTCGAGGTGAAGAGTACATTGCCTTTCTTCGCAAACTCGCAGGCTGTGACGCCAGAAGTGTGCTCGGTAAACGTCACGATGCAGAAGCCAGATTCGATATCCCAGACTTTGATCTTGCCATCGTCCGCAGTGGTGATGATCTTGGTGCCGTCGGGTGAGTAGACCAGCGAGTTCATTGAATCAAAGTGGCCCTGCTGCTTGAGGATATATGATTCGGATTGCCACTCCCACACGAGGAGCTGACCAAGCTTTGACGCGCCAAAGG
Source organism: Niveomyces coronatus (assembly GCA_018831755.1). Classification (NCBI taxonomy): domain Eukaryota; kingdom Fungi; phylum Ascomycota; class Sordariomycetes; order Hypocreales; family Cordycipitaceae; genus Niveomyces; species Niveomyces coronatus. The sequence continues at coordinate 22,575 of JAFEME010000107.1, read as the reverse complement.
CAAGCCACTCGCCACTCTTATTGATGGTGACAAAGTCAATGTCATTTTGCGAAATGCTCAGTTTGTGAATGTTGTTGAAGTCGGGCATCTCATACAAGTCAAACAAGCCATTGGAGAAGCCCGCGACCAGAAGATTTGATTCGGGGTGAAATGAGGCGCAACGCACGTTCGCACTTCCTTGCATGAAAAAGTGCTTCTGAACAATGCGCCAATGCATATCTGAATCGTCGTCGCTGTCCATTTCCTCATCCTCGCCTTTGCTTGGGTTAATCGGCTTCACATATTGCCAATCGAATACGGCGCCGTCCTTGCTAACTGTGTAGATAGTTTCTTGGTTCTCCGAGAACCAAGCACCTATGACTGGTTGCTTATGTCCAGACAGCACTGTCGGCACGAAGCCCTCTTCGGCGCCAACGCTCCATATGCGCGCCGTGAGATCCTTCGCCGCTGTGAGGAAGAATCGCGAGTCACTTGACCATTCGATGTGCTGGACATCGTCAAAATGGCTCGTATGTGTATGATGTCTCACGAATGGCGCAAATTCGAGCTCGCCGTCGGCGTTGGAATCCGGCGTTGAGGGCACGTGCCAGACTTCGAGCTTGCGCCCCAGACCGACCGCAAAATAGCGACCTGAGGGCGAAAACGATAGTGCGGTGATTTTGCTCTTGAAAGAGAAGTGATATATAGATATTCTTCGTGGAACATTAGTCAAAATGGCATGACCATCTTCGTCGACTGTGAGGAGGAGGTTGCCGCGGGGTGTGAGACCAAGGCGGGCGATGTTCTTGCGATGCGCAAATGGTAGAGTAAATGATTTGTTCCTGCATCATTCGGTCAGCCTGGCATATACCCCCTCAAATCATTCCAGCGCGCGCGTACTCGACAAGATTGAAAACGGTTACTCTGTTACCGACGGGTGAAAAGAGATGGGTGCCGTCGGGGCTGAATAGCAGGTTACCCTGGCAATATACGGTGCCCAGCAGGTTTGAAAACTACACATGGTCAAAAATGATCTCTAGTGGTAAAGAGCTCGATATGAAGGCACATACCCTGAAGTCGGTCTTCATTGTCGTTTGTCATCCATTTCTCTCGATAAATCATCATGATCGTCCAAAACTTTCAACTATGCGCTTATCGATAGGCCGCCGAATTTCCTGGCACGAGCCGGTCTTTTGTTAATCCATATTTGTAGTCGCAGTGCCAGTCAAGGCGTGGCGCGCACTGACCGCCTTGCCAGTTGCCAGCCGTTGGCCAGTCAAGCAGGTACTGCTAAGTTGCAATATACAGAGGATGTACCGCGTAATGTACACACTATGAATGTACAGCATGCATGTATAGCACCCGCACACTAATAAGGTACGGTACTTAAGGGAAAGGGGGGGCCGGTCTGGCGCTTGCCCCGTGTCCATCGCACTGACCAGCGCTGCCCGCAAGGCCCCGGACAGGTTCAGGACCAGCGAAATTGGTGGCCACGACCCCCCTTTGGCTCTTGTGGTTCCCCTGAAAGCTCATCCAAGCTCCGACCCTCCCTCCACCTTAGGCCATCCCCAAACGCACTTCTTGATCTCTCTTCGATCTCAGCATTTGCTAGACGGATATCTCGAGACGCTGCCTGCTGCCTGTCGAATTATCCATCGCGCCGACTGTCTTTCTGCTCACCTTTTCAAGTATATATCATCACTAATAACAACCTCAAAATGGCTCCTGCCAGTGCCGAGAGTGCATCGCCGATTGGCATTGCCAACCTGCCAAACCAGCGTCACAAGATTGTCGCGAAGCGTGGTGCCAGCTTCACCATTATGGTATGATTGTGGTGCTTCCTGGTCCAGTTGCCGCAACTTTCAGCAAAAGCGCGCTCGCCGTTCCATGTCGACTCACGCTAACGAATTGTGCCTTTTGTAGGTTGCTGGAGAGTCTGGCCTCGGAAAGACGACTTTCATCAACACGTTGTTTTCAACTACCATCAAAAACTATGCCGATCACAAGCGTCGCCACCAGAAGCAGGTTGACAAGACTGTGGAGATCGAAATCACCAAGGCCGAGCTCGAGGAAAAGTTCTTCAAGGGTGCGTATCTGCCGGTCGTCGCTAGCCAGACTACTTATGCTAACAGACCTCGCGTATAGTCCGCTTGACCGTCATCGACACTCCCGGCTTCGGAGATTATGTTAACAACCGCGATTCCTGGATGCCTATTATCGAGTTCCTCGACGACCAGCACGAATCATACATGCTTCAAGAGCAGCAGCCTCGTCGCCAGGACAAGATTGATCTCCGTGTCCATGCCTGCCTGTACTTCATTCGTCCTACTGGTCATACTCTCAAGCCTCTAGATATTGAGGTCATGAAGAGACTTTGCACTCGTGTCAACCTGATTCCCGTCATTGCCAAGGCAGACACCCTCAGTCCAACCGATTTGGCGAGATTCAAGCAGCGCGTAAGCCGATACGAGCCAGCCCTAAGATGTTCAATTGCTAACAATTTATAGATTGCCGCCGTCATCGAGGCGCAGAATATTAAGATTTATCAGCCCCCGGTTGAGGAAGATGACGATGCCGCTGCTCAGCACGCGCGTAGTCTTATGGCCGCTATACCTTTTGCTGTGATTGGCTCAGAGAAGGACGTCAAGACCACAGACGGGCGCATTGTCAAAGGGCGTCAATACTCGTGGGGTATCGCCGAGGTGGAGAACGAGGACCACTGTGATTTTAAGAAGCTTCGATCTATCTTGATCCGCACTCACATGCTCGATCTTATTCACACCACTGAAGAGCTTCACTATGAGGCTTACCGCGCTCAGCAAATGGAGACCCGCAAGTTTGGCGAGGCCCGTCCCAGAAAGCTGGACAATCCCAAGTTCAAGGAGGAGGAGGAGGCTCTCCGCAAGCGCTTCACCGAGCAAGTCAAGATCGAAGAACAGCGCTTCCGCCAATGGGAGCAGAAGCTTATCTCGGAGCGCGATCGCCTCAACAAAGACCTCGAGCAGACTCATGCTCAGATCAAGCAGCTGGAATCGGAGCTCGAGTCTATGCAGGGCAGCGCTGTTCGCAGCCATGGCCGCCGTTAAGGACCTCGTGGTGCACATACCCTGCTTACAGAGTGAGAATGCAGACAATTGCAGCATTTTCATCGCTGCGCTCGGTTTCGAATTTGATTTAAGGTGTAAACGGATCGGATAGTACCAGCGCAGGATACACATACGTGGATGTCATCGAAAGCGGCTTTCAACGTGTGGCATTGGATCCGCGTTAATGATGCGGCTTTAGGATCGTGTGGAGGAGCGGAACTGGCTTGGTTGCTCTCTGTTTGGGCTTCTTCGTGGAAAAGAAATTGGTCAAGGAAAGCCAGGAGAAAAATTAATACATCCTCTATGGAGCAAGATTTGTTGTGGAAGTTTTGATAATGTAGCCTTATTTTATTCCCTTTAACAACGCAAAGTTTCGTATTTGAGCTACAATGCCTCGGGCTTGTGAAGGGGAGAGATATCTAGGTGCGTCATGTTTGGTCCTCCCCTCCCCGGTCGGTGAGCCCGAAGTGTCTCGCCATGAACAATGCTGTTACTCCTCGAGCGGCTTCACAAAACCGATACCTCCAATAGGAGGCACTTTACAGAGAGAAAAAAACAACACCAAGAACGCCATGCCTAAAATAATATGCGGGAATACGCGAGACAGAGATATAAAAGGAGCCATGACGTCGTCTGCAACCACTTGCTCAAGTCAAATCCAAAATGTGACACGCCCCGTTCGCATGTACGCGGACGAAGTCATCAACTCTGCTTTTCAAAGACTGCTAGCCGTTGAGGGCAATACGACAAGAGGGACGGCAGGAAAAAAAAGAAGGCCAATACTGGCTGTACGTCCATGTATCACACCGCATCCATGCTGGCGCGCGTGGTGAGCTGCTCGTTCTTGTTGCCGAGCCGCGAGATCTGCAGGAAGGCGTCGACACCGTAGCCTTCGAGGCTGTGGACGTGCAGGCTGCCGGCCCAGTACTCGGCGTAGACGCGGCTGAGGGGGAGGCCCATGCCGAGACGCAGGTTAGGCGGCCGGCTGGTGAGCGACGATAGGGAGGAAGGGTTTTGCTGGTCGGGGGAGGCCTGCTGCTGTTGTTGCTGTTGCTGTTGGGGGGTCGGCGGTAGAGGGGGGTAGGGCGGCGTCTTGAGGTCGGCGCGGGCGAGATCGGCGCGGGCGATGTCGTCGTCGATATGCAGCTCCTGCATGGTTGCGGCCATGCGGGGCACCTGACCGAGGTTCTCGAGACGGCTCTGCGACTGCGGGCCCTTGGAGAAGGACCAGAGGTAGGGGAGCTCCTCGCGGGGGATGCCGCCGCCGCGGTCCGAGATGCGGATGATGACGTGCTCCTGCGCCTCGCAGATGGTAACCTCGATGGGCGGGGGCGGCTCGCTGACGTCGAACGGCGGCGGGCGCGACGTGGTGGTGGCCTTCTCGAGCAGCTTGGACTGGCGGTCGATGACGGCCTGGACGGAGTTGCGGAGGAGCTCGCCAATGATGTACTCGAGGTGGCTGAGGATGTAGGGGAAGCTGGCATCGAGATGGCCGTCGACGCGGATGGCGGGGACGCGGGCATCGGGCCCGTTGGTGGAGCGGGCGAGGGCGGTGACAGCGTGGGCGCAGCGATCAATGACGTCGCGGGCCTGGCACTTGATGAATACCTCGCCGATGAAGTCTGACTCGGAGAGCTTGGCGCCGGGGGAGAAGTGCGGTGAGTTGTACGTTTCCGTGAGAGAGAGGTGCTGCTCGGCAATGACGCGGCGGGAGATGCGCTGCCCAGGTGTTTCAGTTCTTGAAGTCTCGTTTCGTTGACACAACGCCAGGCTTACAGATTTGAGTATGGTATTCATAAACTTGTCGAGGTCTTGCGGGTTCATGAGGTCGCCGCACTCGAGGATGCCCATGGCGAGCTTGGGTATGACAGTCAGGTGGTTCTTGAGCATCTGGCCGATGGTTTCGCAAAATTGGTCGTTATCCTCGAGCGTCTTGACCTCTCTGACCTTGCGGAACGTGTCAAAGGCGTGGTAGTATAGGTTGTAGACATCGTTGATGTGGGGATTGGTGACGACGACGTAGGGAAGCTGTTGCATGTCGCGGAGTCGATGAGCAAGTCTGGTATTTGACGTTAGTCTTTATTCTCTTCTCGTTCTGACGCATGCTTCGACCATGGTGTGCAAATTACCTTGCGGGCAATTCTGTTCGGACATAGTTGGCGGAGCTCATGAGGCGCGTCTCGGTCAGGGAGCGGCCAAAGACCATGAGCTGCCGCAAGCTGATGGGACGGGCCTCGCGAGCAACCCAGCTGCTTCGTGTTAGTCAAGATCCATTTCAATGGGACATTTACGGCATCGTCGGCTCATTCTGCAAAGACGGGAAGCCAGCTGACGAGAGGGACATACTCGTCCAAGACTGCGACAGGCCGCCAAGGGGCAGCGGATGTGGCAGCTCCGCGTCCGGCGGCCGAATGGTGGCGCAAAATATGCGACGCGGGGCCCGATCGTGGCGCAGCGGCGGTAGTTGTCCTCGTCAGGGGATCTATCAGTCGCGGACGCTGCCGCGTTCTGCATATGTTGACGAGGAGCATGGCTAGCTACCTGGCCATGCAGCGAGCAAGAGTTATTGCGTCGATTGTCGGGGGTCGAGAAATATGTGTCACCCGAGCTTTTGGTTGTTCGTCCAGTGTCGCGTGCCTGGGAAGCTATCAACAGCTTCCGAAGGCGCACATGCAAAAGATCAGTCAGTAGGATAATTACAACACATACGACGCCCACCGAGAGAGCACGTCTGTATTTTTATGGATGAAACGAGATAGGAAAGAAGAAGACGAAGAAGAAGAAGAAGAAGAAGAAGGAGAAGAAGAGGGAGGTGGGAAATGTTGAAGAGGTGATGCTGTAGAGCTACAGTGCCAACTCTGCACAGGAGGGCATTCACTGGAGATGCCAGTGGGGGAAAAGCTTGTGACTGACTTGCTTGCCTACTGCCAGCCGGAGCGACCGTCTGAAGCTTCTCCCGCAGTACAGATTGAGAACAGCTACAGTAGCGTCCCGCAAAGCCCAGTGCCCCTAGGAATTTAGTGACGCTGGCGACAGATCGCTCCAGAGCACTGTATCTGCACCCCACCGCGCGCAGCGGCATCGGCCATCGATCAGGTAGGAAACGCCAAAGACAAAAATCTGGAGCCGAAGGATTGCCCCAGATTTGACACTCGGCTCGTCTCCAGGAGAAGGAAGAAAAATAGGATGCTGATGATCGGTGAAGGAGAAACTAAAAGGACCGTGACTGGCTAGATATAGAGGTGCGGAGCGTGAGAGTAGTGGAAGAAAAATGTCCGGCCTTCAGATGGCTTTCCCCTCACCCTCATAACCCCGCGTCACAAGTTGCATGTGTGTCTCTCTCTCTTGTCGATCTGCGCCGCCCATCTCATCTCTACATGGCCCATGTCCCATTGCTGCCCGATGTGCCAGGCTTTACGTGTATCGGCCCTGCATATGTATGTCGCACAGGCAGGCAATTACTGTAGCATGTTTTATCTTTCTACAGAGGCCAGCTCGGTCAGCACTTGACGAGACACGACCTTCACACAGGAATGAGTGGTAGCTTGGCAAGTAGAAACAGAACTCATCATAGCTATGTACTACGATGGGGCACTGGCATGTGCTGGGCCGCGCTGCGCTGCATTGATTGCCTCATAGACTCTATAGAGTAACATGTAGACAAATATCTCGGCATTGTCAATTAGCATGTACATATCGTACCACCACTGTTCCCAGGCAGGAAGCGCTCTTGTTCCAAGGCCAGGGCGTCCATTCACGTGCTGGTGAGAGAGGCAATGCCACATAGCTTGGCTTATACAACAGTCGATACTAGGAATTTAGCTAGTTCTGCATTCTACTTGCGCGATACAGTAGCATCACCACATACTGTAGACTGTAGATATATTTAAGAATATCCTCAACGTATCATCGGTATTAGCAGTTAAAGATAGCCTACGTAATCTTCAACTGCAATTAAACCATCTACCTCTAGGCGTGTTTTTTTTTATAAAATGCGGAAGCAGCGGCTTGCCACGTTTATGTACATACATTCTCCCACAGCAGCCTCCGTCTCAGGGTATCACTGCAGCTTTTGGCTACAGTAGATTCAGGGTGCTGACCCCACTCGCCACCGTTTCTGCCTCTTGCAGTCGTCGGGTTGTCGGGGCAGGGCAGAGCGCACGGCGCGCCCGGATGTGATAGAGCACTCTCTCCTGTGGTGATATTTTCCGGCCGGTTAGTCGCCTGAATCACTATTCACTCTGCTTTGTCGACGATAATTTCTTCCACGAGACATGGTATCAAGTAGTTTGTCTTTGGCTCTGCACCTACCTCTGTCGAGAAACGTTGGGCAAGCCGGTTATCTATTTGTAGCACTAACTCAAGTACCTACTTCTCTCATGCCAGCAGTACCCTTCAGGTACCTGCAATGCGATAGTGCACTGCTGCAAATCGACTTGTTAGCACATAACCGCCACCTCTGGCTCTTCTGTATACTGCATGTACAGTACTGCACTGTCTCGTAATAGGTGTGATACTGTAGGTACTAGCAGGTACTAAAAGGCAGCGGCTTGTGGCGCAACTCCAGCGCCGCCAACTACTGCCACCTGTCTCTCTGCCTCTGCCAACCAACCAACCCAGGCACCACCACCACCACCACATACACCATCCCGGCTCCCAGGCTTTCAAGGCATGCCAGGTCAGCCAACTTCCCTTTATGCCACCCCCGCCACAGCCGTGACGTGACGCTGCTACATGCACACATACATACATACATGCATACATACATCCTGCCGGCTTCATACCTACCCACTGCTTCCTGCAACGAAACCTCGGAGCATCGCTGGCCCCCTCACGGGCTTCTTTCTTTTTCGTCCTTTTGTTTTTTTTTTCCAAACCGCGGGATCCACGCTCCGACTCCGTAAAGCGTCAGTCATGGTAAGTCTTTCTCTCAACATTCAACTTTTTCCACGCATCAACGCCCCCCTTCCCTTGCCTAGTCAGTCGCCTCCCACCGCTCTCTTCCTGCCCTCGACAATGATTTCTTTTCCTTCAGCTGCGGTAATGCCTCCTGCCCGCGCACTTCGAGGTGACTACCTGCCGGGTCCTCTTCTGCAGCAGCGCACACTGCTCGCCCACAGCTGCATCAATTTGTCATCCCGCGCTCCGTATCGAATCGCTCTGTGAAGCCGAGCTGCTGCCCTACCTGCATAAATCATTGGCCCCCGCCCGCAAAAGCTTCAGCATTTCCATACCCAGATCTTCACTCCGGCCATGGCGCCGAATACACATTCTTCCTCTCCCGTCGTAATGGAATACTCTCCTCCCTCGACGCCCTCGACGCCACCTCGCGTCCGAGTCACTAACATCACCATTTCTACCCAGAGTTATAACATTCCCTCTCCCAACGAGATGGACGTGGACGCGCCCGAATATGTCGAAGTCTCCAGCCTCGCCGATCGGGACTCCGTCGCCATCATCAACACAGACAGTACCGATCCGGATGTCGACACCCTTCCGGATCTTCCTCTTGCCAATGACTGTACGTGTCAATGCGAAGCAACTCATTTTCCCTCCCGCCTATATACACATTCACATCGAGATTCTATGCTAATATGTTGGTCCTTGCTATCCATACATAGATGACGCAATGAAACAGCTCGTCCTGCATCCTCTGCTCGACGAACCGAAAATAGTCGAAGAAGGTATTAGTACCTGGACCGTATCGGAATGGCGCACTCGCGGTAAAAAAGAACATGGTCCCGTCTTTCACGTCGGCGGCTGCCCATGGTATGTGGTTGATCCAACCCCAGCTTGACCTGTCGGAACCTGTGCTCATCCACTGCATTGCACAGGCGTATTTTACTCTTCCCGCATGGAAACAACACCGATCACTGCTCCGTGTATCTCGAGCATGGTTTCGACGTCGACGCTGTACCCGAAAACTGGAGCTGCTGCGTTCAGTTCTCTCTCGTCCTCTGGAACCCGAACGACCCCAGTCTATACATGAACCACTCCGCAAACCACCGATTCACCAAGGAGGAAGGCGACTGGGGCTTCACACGCTTTATAGAGAGCAGGAAGATGTTCAATATTCCTTGGGAAGGTGGCACCAGACCCATCATCGAAGACGACACAGCCAACATCACTGCCTACGTCCGCGTAGTAGAGGACGAGACTGGCGTGCTTTGGCACAACTTTGTCAATTACGACTCAAAAAAGGAAACGGGTTATGTTGGTCTCAAAAATCAGGGCGCCACATGCTACCTCAACTCTCTTCTTCAGTCCCTGTATTTCACAAATGCCTTTCGCAAGGTAAGCTTATTATTGCGGGCAATAGCGTCATCGGATTTTCAACATGACTGACACTTGATGTAAAAGGCTGTTTATGAGATCCCCACAGCAAACGACGACAGTCTACAAAACTCAGCATACACATTGCAGCGCCTCTTCTACCAACTGCAAACGTCTGAGCAAGCCGTCAGCACGAATGAGCTGACAAAGTCCTTTGGGTGGGAGACACGACACATTTTTGAGCAACAAGACGTTCAAGAGCTCTCGCGCAAGCTCATGGAAAGGCTTGAGGAGAAGATGAAGGGGACCACCGCCGAGAATGTGTTGCCCGACATGTTTAGCGGCAAGATCAAGACATACATTTCCTGCATCAATGTCGACTACGAGTCTAGTCGCGTCGAGGACTTTTGGGACATTCAGCTCAATGTCAGCGGCAACAAGAGCCTGCTCGACAGTTTTCAGGATTACATTCAGGTCGAGAAGATGGATGGCGAAAACCAATACTTTGCCGGTGACGAGCACAAACTGCAAGACGCCAACAAGGGCGTCATATTCAACAGCTTTCCCGACGTCCTCCACCTCCAGCTCAAGCGTTTTGAGTATGACATTCAAAGGGACATGATGATGAAGATCAACGACCGCTACGAGTTTCCCAACATTTTCGACGCGGCTCCGTATCTCAACGAGGATGCCGACAAGTCAGAATCTTGGACGTATCAGCTCCATGGCGTCCTCGTCCACAGTGGCGACCTCAACGCCGGCCACTACTACGCGTTCATCAAGCCCAGTAGAGATGGCTGGTTCTATAAGTACGACGATGACAAGGTCACCAGAGCCACTTTGCGCGAGGTATTGGAAGAGAACTATGGAGGAGAGGAGCGCATTCCTGCTGGCTTCACTAAGACACCGATGCAGAAGAAAGCTCCGACTATTCGCCAGAACAGCGCCTATATGCTGGTATATATCCGCCAAACTCGTGTTGATAAGATTCTCTGCCCGGTCGCCAAGGATGACATCCCTTCCCATCTTCAGCAACGACTGGACGAAGAAAACGCTCAGAGGGAGGCACGCCGCAGGGAACAGCGTGAGGCGCACCTCTACATGGCCGTCAAGGTCGTCACACATCACACCTTTTGCAACTTTGGCGGCACAGACATGTGCCGTTTTGACGCCAACCCTGATGATGACGAGTCGGCACCCACCTTTTACCGGGTGCTGAAAACCACGCTCATGGAGGATCTAGTCAAGGAAGTTGCAGGAGACATTGAAGAAGATCCTCGCAAGGTCCGTCTCTGGCTCATGGTCAATCGCCAAAACAAGACCATTCGTCCGGATCAGCCTGTCATGGACCTGCGCTTGACCGTTGAAGAAACATATGCGCGCTCAGCTGCCCACCGCGACTCAAGTCTTAGGCTATGGGCCGAAGTCGCGAGAGAGGTCGACGACAACGGCGAGGCCATCTGGCCGTCGTATCAAGCCCCTCTCACGAATGCCGCGAAGGAGGACACGATTCTCCTTCTGCTCAAGCACTTCGACGTTGACAATCAGCAGCTTCGAGGCGTCGGCCACATCTACATGGCAAAGGACAAGAAGGTCGAGGACTTGGTCCCCCTTATCCAGACCGCCATGGGCTGGGGACCTGATGACCGGCTTCTGCTGTGGGAAGAAATTAAGCCCAACATGATCGAGCCTCTCAAATCCAAGTTCACTCTCAAGACGGCTGAGTTGCAGGACGGTGACATCATCTGTTTTCAAAAGGCGTCGGAGCATCTAGCCGACGCGGCAGACGGCCATCAGGATACGGCTTCGCCGGGCGATCGCATGGAGGACGCGCGAGAGTACTACGACTTTCTAGAGCATAAGAAGACCGTGCGCTTCCACGCCCACCCAACACGCTGTGACCAGGAGAAGTACCCGCCGTTTGATCTTGTACTGAACTCCAAAATTAGCTACGACATGTTGTCAGAGAGCGTGGGTAACCACCTCGGCGTCAATCCAACGCATATTCGTTTCTGGACCGTGAATGCGGCCACAAACAGTCCCAAGGCGGCGGTCAGGCGAAGTACGAACCCAACCCTGCGGCAGATCTTGAACCCTGCGGGAAGCGGCCTCAGCTCTAGCCAGAGAAACGACGCGTTCTACTTTGAAGTCTTGGAACTGAGCTTGGCGGAGATGGACACAAAGAAGAACATCAAGCTCACCTGGCTCAGCGACGGGTTGACAAAGGAGGAAGAGTTCGACGTGCTGGTACCCAAGACGGGAACGATTGATGATCTGATCCAAGCTCTGATCAAGAAGGCACGCATTGCAGACGAGTCAGAAGGAGGAAGGATACGCGTTTATGAGACGAGTTCCAACAAATTCTACCGGGAGCCCGTTCGAGAGCATCCCGTCGTCAACCTAAATGACTACACGCAGATTTATGCCGAGCGAGTGCCGGACGAGGAACTGGGCGGCGCGGCCGAAAACCACTACATACAAGTGTTTCATTTCCAAAATGAAGTCAGTCGCACACACGGGGTGCCGTTCAAGTTTCTACTCATTGAGGTATGCTTTGCCTTTCTTTGTCGAGCAGAGGCTGGTAAGGATGGACTGACGTGAAAACAGGGAGAGAGGTTTGCGGATACAAAGAAGCGATTAGAGAAGCGGACGGGTCTCAAGGGGAAAAGCTTTGAGAAGATCAAGTTTGCGCTCGTCCGCAGAAGCAACTACTCGAAGCCCCGCTACCTTGAGGACGGTATGTATTCCACAGTCAGTTCAACACGAGAAAGTCTGCTAACCTGGTTCGCTCGAACGAAGATGAGGAGCTGTGGAACACGGCGTCGTCCGAAGATGACTTCCTTGGCCTCGATCACATTGATAGAAACAGGTCACAAAAAAACGGATCCGAGGCTCTATTTCTTCGTTGATGTTGGATGAGACCAGGTGGTTGCCCGGTCAAGAAGCACTCATGTGGTTAGCTTGTGTATGAAGGGGGCCTTTACATATTTCAGTGGCCAAAGAAAGGGAAAGGAAAACGCATTGTTTATGTTGCATGGCTAGACGACGGAGCGAATGACCTGGTCAGCAAGGCAGCTTGCCCACTGGTTGTGGCAGAATCATTTCTTTTGTTTCTTTTTCATCTTGTTTTTTTCTGTAGCATGACATTACAAGTATAAGAGTATATGAATGGAAGATGAAGTCGAAACGGCGGTGGTATAGCATGGTTTCGAAGCAGCGCATGGAGATGCAAAGACTATTGTCGAGGTTTATGTTTTACTGTTTTAGATTGACCCAAACGGCGAGGAACTTGTTGTAGAATCCGTGATTTGGCATCGTGAGAGTATCCACAAGACCTGAGCGTGGATCTGTACCGAGTTCATATCGTAGTCGTTGCGTTTTTGGGCTGGGGTTGTAAAGGTACACTTTCTTCTCTGAATGTGGTTTTTTTCCATCAGTTATGTTGAGTTCGTGGCTTGGTTCTCATGAGTCCACTGTGATATCCATCAGGCAGCGTAGGCGCAGTGTATGCATACGTTTCCTTTACTCAAACAGTTGCCGCGGATGTGCGAGTACGAGATTGTGCGCGAGACTTTGCGTAGTTGTGTGTAGACGACGCGCCCAGTGGCGAGCAGATATCATTTCCGAATAACACGGCACAGAGAAGGTCGCACGGACAAGACCTTGCTGCGTTTACTTTGCCAAACCCCCGTTTACAAGCCGGATGTACCCTGGTTGTTGTTGTTTTTTGCCGAATGTCTTTCTTTCCGCGCCGTATTGTGTTCAAGAGAATTGCGTCAGTTGTATAACCTGCCCCGGGTCTATTTTCCTCTCTCCCTCTCTTTCTCTCTTTCTCTCTTTCTCTCTCTATTCCCCTTTTGTCTCTTGGACCATATATTAGAACCTTTTTTTCTTTTTGGCGTCATCATGCGTATAAACAGCCAGCCAAGTTGAAACAAAAAAGAGTGGTTATATATATGCGTTTCAATCCCGTCGTGGCTGTAATCGCAAGATGTTGTAGAAACAAAGGAGAAAAAAAAAAGTACAAACAAGATTCGACATGTATGCATTTTCTGTGTGGGCTTGCACCGATAAAAGACTTGGCCAGTTTAAACTCGCCATAGAGAGATTGAGACGAGCACACCGCGTGGTTTCGAATCGAGCAATAAGACGCGAGCTCTCAATGGCTTCTAGTGAGCCATTCAGAAGCCCATAGTCTGTATATATAGCCCCAACGCGCAGATATACACCAGTTGGCAACATTACAGAAACTTCTCATAGCATCATGCGCCAGTATATGTTGTACATTCTTATACTCTAGACATGCGCCTCGACGCACTTCCTCTCCCTTCCATCTATAATACAGACCCTCCCTCGATCGACATCACCACACCTTCTCCTCATCACCTTCTCACCCGCACCGGCATCCGCCCAGCCGGAGCCGCCACCTTGGCCGTCTTCTGCTCCTCCGCCAGCCTCCGCATCAGATAGTCGTCGATGTGCCGCTGCCCGTCAACCAGCAGTCCCTCGTCCGCCCTCGTCCTCTCGTCGCGCACCGCCTTGGCGCGCACCGCCGCGAGCTGCTCGACCCGCGCCTCCGACATGCGCCACTCGGGCGGGAAGCGGGGCTTGGCGCGCCGCGCCGCCACCTTGGGCCGGCGGTCGTGGTGCCGCGTGTCGAGGGGGACGTCGGCAAAGCTGTCGCCGGCGTCGTCCCGCGCTGCGGCCAGCAGGTCGCCGACCAGCCGCTGCAGGTGCATCTTGTTCTGCGCCTGGTGCTCGTGGCGCGCGCAGGCCATGCGCACCAGGTCGCGGTGCGGGTCGAGCCGCGAGCCCGCCAGCTTGCGCAGCTTGTCCGCCTGCGCTAGCGTCAGGTCCATGTCACCCGGCGAGAACTGCACCACCACCTTGCTCTCGGCCGGGTGCGCCTCGCCCATGAACGTCGTGTACCGCCAGCGGAGCACCTGGTCCTCCTTGGGCAGCTCAAAGGGTTTGGCGAGTTCTAGTACGACGGTTCACCCCCCGGCGCTGTCAGCAAAACGTTCTTGAAATCCTCTATTTTTTGTTCGTGTTTTAAAGCGTCATACGAGCTTTTTCTCCCTCATTTTAAATGACACGGTGGTGTGGAAGGGGAAAGAAACTTACTCGAAAGTAGAGGCATCTCCCAGACCGCCAGCCGCATGTAGTGCCGCATCTCCCGCACCTCCTCTAGCTTGCTGTGCGCCACGGCCATCATGTCGTCCTCGTCGAACTCGTCGTGCTCCTCGAGCAGCATGTTGGGGTCGTCCTCGTCGTACCAGAAGGAGCCGCGCGAAGGCTTCGGTGTCGGCCCGTCGTCCCGCGTCAGCTCGTCCATGAGCGTCCGATCCTGCGACGAGAATCCCGGGGTGAAGCGCAGCTTGTTGTCAAGATACTCCTCGATGCTGCCGTGCCCGCTGGCCTTGGCCACCTCATCCAGCTGCCGCAGGCCCTCCGGCGTCGCGCGGTCCGCGAACGCCTTGTCCAGCCGTTTCAGCTCCACGGGCGGCCGTCCGCCCCCGCTGCCGTCGTCATCGTCGTCCAGCATGCGCTGCGAGGCGCGCCTCGAGCTCGTGGTGCTGAAGGCGACGACGGCGGCGGCCCTTTTGCTGGCCATCGTCGTTGCTGCCGCCGCCGTCGTCGTGGCCGGCCGGGCGATCTGTCGGCACGAGGCGATGCATAACCTCGATGCCCGAGACGCCGATGCCATTATGCTGACGCAAATGTAGCCTGCGTATTTTTGTGTGTTGTGATCAATTCTTTACAAAGATGGCCGTCTTGTAACTTGAGGACGCCAAATTTCTGGCGGAGCACTTGCTGCGATACACCCCTGGTGGGCCGCCGAAGTTCACCCTGCATGCCCGCTACCCGGGTTTAATCCGGCTAACAGCACAGTACTTTACCCGCACCACAAATTGTTATGCTCATCTGCTACTCTCAACATCCGCTTCAACCTTCTCATGAATTCAAACGCTTCCATTCACAGGGCTTCAAGTCGGCTCTTAAGAGGAAATGGCGGCACATGAAAGCCTACAAAGGTGCTGCCTCGTGACCGTCGGCGCAACGGTCGGCTTCAAGAAGCTCACCTCCGCCGTTCTCGACCCCTCCTTCTGGCAGCACCTCGCCTCGCACGGCTTCACCGAGCTGCGCGTCCAGTGCGGGCCGGACTCTTCCTGGGCGGCCGCCGAGGTATCACGCCGCCAGGCCGCTGCGCCGGCCCCCCTACCAATCACCGTCTTCGCCTCGCGCGGCAACCTGCTCGCCGAGGAGATGGTGCTGTGCAAGGCCCGCGCGGGAGAGCGGCTCAAGGGTCTCATCATCGGTCACGCTGGTGAGCTTGCCTATTTTTCGCAAAGCTTTTTTTTTGAAACGAGCGAGGCTGACGCTGGGGCAAACAAAAAAAAAGGAACGGGCACGATATTAGATGCGTGGAGGCTTGACGTGCCCATGATCGTGGTGCCAAACACGGATCTGCTGGATGATCATCAGACAGAAATGGCGCGGCACTTGGCGAGGGAGGACTACGCGACGCAAGCCAGCGCTGAGTGAGTAATGATGTTCCTGCAAAAGGAACCCTATTTACCTGACGTGGGGAAAACTAGTCTCGACAGCCTCAAAAGGGCGGTAGACGAGGCAAAGCTCCTCGAGGAAAGGAACCTCGGCCGTCATCCCCCGCACCCCATTTCATCCAACGCCAACACGGCCATGCGTCTGTGGGACATCGTTCCAGATGATGTCCAAAGAGAGCAGAACCATATTATGGCCGCCGACTAGTGGTCCCATTTGTTGCTCTGTTTCTGAGCCTGCTGCTAAGGAGTTGTGATATGTTTTTTTTTTGATACCCCAGACCAGATGCAAAGCCACATTATATCTTCTTTTTTTCTAATATCGAGCTCGGGTCGTCTCGCGCAATTCCTCTACTTCATGATTCTGATTCGCCAACGTCCCTCCAAAGCTATGGCAGATTCTTGACATCCCACAACTTGACCGTCGCATCGTGGCCTGCGCTCGCTAGTCTGCCATCCTGGATCCACGCCACGCCGCTGACGCCGTCTTTGTGCGCATTCGCCGTCTTTATGCGCTTGCCCTGGTTCCTGGCCTCTAGGCACCAGACGAACACGTTGGTGTCTAGGCTGCCGCTCGCCGCGTACTTACCTGTATCGTCCCAGGCGATGCAGGTGACGCGCGCCGTGTGCGCCGACCAGCGATCCGACGCCACCTCCCAGCTGCCCGTCTTGTACACGTAGATCTTGCCGACGCTGTTGCCGGCCGCGAGGTGGGAGCCGTCGCGGGAAAAGGCGAGCGCGGAAATGGTGCCCGTCGAGTTGGCGAGGCTCTGGACCTGCTCCAGAGCACCGCTCGAGTCCGTCTTGTAGATCCTGACCGAGTTCTGGTCGGCCCCGACGGCGACGAGGCCCTTGGTGGCGGCGACCGCGCCAGGCACATAGCTCGTGGAAGTCTCCTTGATGAGCTTGCCGCCCTTGTACGCAGCAACTCCCGATAGCGTGGCGACGTAGATGACAGCGTCAGCGGCGGCGACACCCTTTGGCTGTGCCGGCAAGGAGATACTCTCGCCAAGAAAGCTCTTGGCGGCCTCGTCGACAGTCCTTAGTGTATCGTCCCAGCCCGCGCTGTACGTCTTGCCATCAGTGCCAGCCAACTGGACTATCTGATTCGTGTGTGACTGGCCATCGACAGCAGCCGCAGTCCCGGTGCCAATGTCCCAGTGGCAAATTCGGCCATCAAAGCTTCCAGTCCACAGTGCCGTGCCTTGGTCGTCAGAGGCTCGAATCATGGCCGTGATTCCTTTGTCGTGTCCCTGAATGACGCGCACGGCCCTTTCTTTACCCTCTTGGAGATACGTGAGCTCACCTCTCAGATTCAGGCTGATGACGAGCCCATCTGTCCGTCCGTGCGGAACGACCACGCCGACCTGCTGATCACCCACGCTCACGCCGTCGCCGAACCTCCAGCTCTGCTTCACCTCGCCCGACGAGACATCCCACAGCCTGACGCTCTGGTCCGCGCTCGCCGTCGCGAGTGTGCTCCCGTCCTGCGACCACGCCACCGCAAAGACGGTCCCGGTATGCGCGCCGTCGCCAATCACCCTCGTCGGCTCCCCCGTCTTGCCATCATACAGCTGTATGCGCTTGTCCGCGCCCACGGTGACGAACGTGCTGCCGTCGGGCGAGTACGCGGCGTCGTAGACGTAGCCGCGGTGCGCGGTGCTCTTGTCGGCGAACTTGTAGGGCGCGCCGTGGTAGAAGACGACGCCGCCGTCGTCCCCCGCGGTGGCGGCGCGGAAGGGCCGCTGGGGCTTGAGGGCGACGGCATTGACGGCCTTGCTATGGCCGATGACCTCGCCGACCGAGTTGCCGCTGTCGGCGGTGATGCAGCGGCCAAACTGCTCGCGGCCGTCGCCGACGGCGATGAGGCGCTGCGACTCGCCATCCCAGGCGACGTCGTTGATGCGGCCCGAGATGATGCCGTACTGCTTTCCCGGGCTGTCGACGCTCTCGGGCTCCCAGACGCGCAGGGTGCCGGAGGCGTCGCCGCTGGCAATCTTGAAGCCGCTGGGGGAGAAGCGGGCGACGGTGGTGGCGGCGGTGTGGGCGGTGTACTCCTTGCAGTCGCCGGGGGAGTCGATGGATCGAACAAAGATGGATTTCGCAGACTGTAAGATTTTCGCTTCTTTAGATGGGAGAGAGTAAAAAAAGGAAAAAGAAAAAAAAGGAAAAAGAAAAAAAAGGAAAGGAGCAAGGTTTTAAAACAAATGTTGCGTCTTTGAAAGGCAGCGGGGGGGGGAATGTGGGAATGATGCCATCAACTTTGGGGACCTGGATTACTGACCGCGTAGGCTATCCGCTGGCCCTTGCTGTCCGCCGACAGACGCGAGGGCCGGCCGCGGGTCGTCGTCGGCGCCGCGGCCAGTATCTTGTGAAGCGTGATGGCCGGGGAGGACATGATGCTCGATCAATCCTTTTCCTTGGTGGCGAGGCCGGAGTTTGGGGTTGTTATCGTACGCTGGAGCGGCGGGGGTTTGCTAGTAGTCGGCTGCGGTCGGTACTATGGAGGGGTGCCTACCTTGGTACTGTACCAAGCTATCGATCTCAGTGGCTGGCTTATACATCTTCGCCCGCAACATCATACTGCAGGCGTGCCTTGCCATCTTATATAGTTGACAGAGCAGCTCGCGGAACGGCGCCGACGCGTACGAATATCCTGTAAATGATGGAGGCAGCAATGAAGAGCAATGCGAATTTAAAAAAAATGATTTGCAAGTTGTGCTTTTCTCGTAGCTTGCAAATCATGATCCTCTTCCCCGTTATACCTGTAAGGACCTCAAGGCAGCAGCGTTTCTAATGCAGATACCTACATATGCCACGATGTCAGGACTCGTAAGCTGTGCTCCCCTATTCTACATTTCTACATTCCTTGACATTCAATCAAATCCATCCCAAGACTAGCGGTTGTTTAGCCTTTGATGTGAAATTATCTATATTCATGGGGCCTGGTTGGGACAAAGTGTCCGCGATTCGACTCTACTATAGTTGAGTTGGGTATAGATTTCATATCACACACATCGGCATCTAAACAAGCCAAAATTGTACTGGGCAGCAGCTTTACAATTTTTTTCACCATTGCTCGCTCTCGATAGTTCACCACTACGGCATTCAGGCATTAATTGCCATAACTGTCTTCGTCTCGCCTCTGCTGACGTCGCATTTCACCATGAAAATCTGTCCAGCACGATAACTCGACGTCTCACAAAGGCACGAGAATTGACCAAAACATGTGAAGCTATCGCTTCTTGTGTAATTCTCCAATCCAACCATGCATCTATCCTGCAGCGAGTCATCCACCTCAACGACACCGACACGAAATCATACAGTGCCTCCCGCGTCCACTCGCCGTCGGTGGGGGACCATGACCGGCCAAAGCAATCAAAACTTTTACACCAATCTGCAATCATCCGCAGACTTGGGTGCATCTCGCGACGAGACAATCTCAAACAAAAATCTACAGAGCAACAAAGCGCATCAGAAATACAGTGTACCAAGAGAGAGAAAAAAGCACGCCTATCCATCCACCAAATGCCAATTCAGACGCCAGAAAATCAACGCTCCACAAGAAAGAGAGAGAAAGAGTAAAGAAAGAAAAACAAAATGCCCAGGTTCCCAAGTGTATGTGTTTTTGAGTGCTGCACATGGCGTGCAAATCGAGTAATAATGTTGTGTAAAAAGCGACTAAAACAGATATCGTAGTAAAAACAGGATTGCGAGAAGGTAAAGTTGGGTTGGTTGTGACTTGGATCGAGTCACGGAAGCGGTGCCATGAGCGCAGCCACCCGATGCGCTCACTCCTCTCGCTCAAATGCGCCTGGCTCTCCGCTGCTTGGCTCTATTCTGCTTCATGGAGCCAATAAAAGTGACATGTTTGGCATCCTCCTTGCGAAGTCGAACCGTGCCGGATCCGCGGCGAAGAGAGCGAGGCTCATGCTCTTCGTCAAAAGCAATCTCAGCAACATCGGAAACCGATCCCGTCTCCATATTGTCACTTGCCTCGGACACTGAGCAGCCTTCATCCGAGTCATCATACTCGCCATCGTCGCTAACTAACGAGGGAGCATTGTTGCTGACAAGGGTGCTCGGGCTAAGATTATCTTCGCGCATGCTCATGTCGTCGTCGGAAATCCCGCCATGCGACGCAGTGCCAACAGATGAATGAGGCGGCGAGACGAAACTCATGTGTGCGGGCCGGCTCTTGGAGCTAGCCGGTCGGCCAGACGCCATCGGAGTCGGTGAGCTTGGCGCCGGCATCCGCATAACGACGGGCGACCGAACTTTGGCAGGATCGCCTCCGATAGGGGTCGGAGCACCGTCACCGTCAGACTCGTCACCAGATGCATCATCCAAGCAGGTTTTGGTCTTGGCATCGGTGACAAGATCGCACAGATTGTTGTTGAATTTCTTGTTCAGCATATATTTTGATAAGAACGGAGCATCAGAGGCAGGCTTGAACTTGTCCAGTTTGTGCTTTGATGGATTCTGAGCCTGACCAGCGTGAACCTTGCTGTGCGGGTAAAGCTTGAGGGCATCAGCGATCCTGCTACGCAGGGCTGCGTAGGCCTCTTGATCGGTCAGATCTTTAGTGGCAAAGGGATGAACAAAGGCAGAGTTTGGCCCGGCAGACATGATTGGCCTGTCGTCAGTGGGTGCGCTGGCGCTATTGGCGCGCGGTTCAGGAATGGCATCGACGGGCTGGCCGCTCTGAACAGCAGCCTCTTCGTGGCTCTTGAAGTCACGCTTATGTGCTATGCGACAGTGGTTGATGAAACCCTGCGTACTGGAGAAGTTTTCGCGATGACAGTCGAGACAGACGAGCTTGACCGTCTGACCGTCGGAGCGTTTGAGGATACAAGGTCCAGCCTTGTCCTTTGGCTGTGGGTAACCGCTCGAAAGTGATTGCAGACGCTGGCCCGAAAGAGCGCGGTTGGGCCGGCCTTTGGTGGCCATACTCGTCTCTGTAAAACTATTGCGTGTAGTGCGTCCCTCGACAATAGAGCCGCGCGCAGCAGATGCCTCGGAAGTAAACTGCCACTCTGGCTGCATGCCGTCAAATGCCGGATCGGGAATGAGCCACTTGGCATAATGTCGGGCATATGGGCCATCAACGACGCCGAAAGGCGGTGCCCATTTGGGTGCCGGCTCGCTTGGATGCAGGGCCAGTGCAGGTCCTTTTCCGCTGGTCACTTGAAGCATCTGCTCTGGAGTCGGACAGTTGACTGGGTACGGTATCAGGTGGCATCGGCGCAGCTGTTCGAGCGCGATCTGGCACTTGGCAAGCTCCTGATTTATCAGCCGCAGCTCGTCATGTTTGAGCAGAATCTCGAGGCCAAACTGGTGGCGGATCTCATCCCGCGCGTGGCCGAGGGGGTCTTGTTTAGCATAGAGCATACAATCAGAATCCTCTTCATGTCTCATGCGCTTAGTAGGTAGCTCTGACGAAATCGGCGACAACGGATCATCGTCGCTGAGATCGTGCAGTTTCCTTTTGAGAGGATACGTCGTAGGTGATGCAGAATCGGAGGCTGTTGTCGGGGAGGGCGTCGGGTGCTGATGCGAACGGCTGCAGGCCGCTCTCGAGGTATCGATCGACTGCTCGCTCCCCCTGGAATCAGAGCCCCAGAAGCGGAACATCGGGACTGGTGTAGTGAAGGAATGCGACAAAGAAAACGGAACGCGCCGCTCTCGTCGCAAACTTGGGTTTCAGGATGCAGCCCCAAGGCTCGCGGACGCTTTGATGACTAACGCCACAAGGGCAAGATGGGATGGGCGTGTGAACAAGGGTCCGGTGGCGTGTTTTGTTGATGGCGTAGGCAGAAAATGTGGAGAAGCAAGTGCCTGCTGCTGACGTAACAGGCTCCAGTAGCACGGCTGGTCGATATATCAGCACGAAAGCTGTTTGCGGGAGCGACTCTGCGTCGCTGAGGCAAAGTGTGAGAAGAAAAAGTGGATCCGCCCTTGCCAAGTGGGAAGGAAAGGCGTGTTATGATTGAGGTACGGGCGCACGGGCCACCAGCGGATACGGTCAACAGAACAGTGAGGGAAGTGTTGGCGAGGCGTCAGAGGTGGCGACGGACCAAGGCGAACGTGAGGGTGAGAGTCCAAGAGAGCGAGTGCACAACAGCACGACGACGACGACTTTTTTTTTTTTTTTTGCTGATGTCTATGATGCAGAGAGGCGAAAATGATGGCCAGGAGAACAGAGAGGAGATCGAGCGCTAACGAAAGCCTCGAGTCAAGTTTTCCGGCGACAAAGAATGAGGGCGACGAAAAATAAATTATTAAGATGGAAGAGCTGGGGGAGGAGGAGGGCGATGGGAGGAGAATGAGGGAAGGAGAAGGTAAGAAAAGAGAGGTGGCGATGGGCAGGCGAGCGAGGAGGAGGGGGGGGAGGCAGAGAGAGAGAGACAGGAGACAGTAGCTTTGAAAGTAGTATGGAATTGGGTTTGGGACCTCGCTGAGCGTATTTTTTATTTTTATTTTTTTTGTTCCCTGGAGGGGGGGGGGACCCGGCTTCCTAGCAATGCCTGGGTATTGCTTTGCCCAGCTCGGTGCTAGCGGGCGGGCAGGTGCGACGAGTCGACGCCTCTGGAATCAAGAAATATTTGAGAGGGAGGGAGCCGGGCGAAATAGGCGGGTGCGCAGCGGCGGGGGGGGGGGGGGGGGGGGGGGGG
>JAFEME010000106.1:0-69398 GCA_018831755.1 Niveomyces coronatus | reverse complement strand
GGGGGGGGGGGGGGGGGGGGGGGGGGGGGGGGAATGTACCCTCGCCTTGGTGAGCCCAGTACAGGTTGTCCTCCTTGAGGAGGGACAGGTTGTCGGCCTCCTGGGAGGAGTAGCTGTTCGCGGTGCCGCCGCCGTCGAGAGGAGCGGACGGCGCGAAGACGACCTCGGGGGCGCTGGCGGCGGCCTCTGCGACGGCGCGCTGGATGGGGTTGGCGAGGGCGGCGCCGACGAGGGCGCCGACGAAGGGGAGGGCGGTCTTGGAGAACATGATGAAGACGCGGGTCGTGTGCTCAAGAGGCTCTGGTCGGACAAGACGAGCTCAAAGGGCACGGCGTGAATGGCGCGCCTTTATAGTTTGTCGTTGAGCATGAACGGACTGGCATTTCTGAAAGTTGGAGGAACTCCGCGGTTCCTCTCTGCGTGAGTGAAGTCGGCAAGTGGTCAGATTCTTTGATCCTTCGTAGACGGAAGCCGAGGGAGCGACGCGATCGTGCGCCTGTGCGTGTCAGATTACAGTCGCATCGCATGACCGGGGTGGGATATATCATCACGAAAGGGGGCAATAAGCTGGACGAGGGCCGTTGGCTCGACGGGGGCCAATATCGTGCGATGACGGCAGATTCTTCGAATGGCCACAAACTTGAAAGATGTGATGTTCAGTCTGATGTTGGCCATGTTACGTTGGGACGATGTGCCGACGTGTAAGAGCCCCGTTCTCCTGCTCCCAAAGTGTAGAAAGCTTAAAGAGGTTGCAGGGATCATTTGTGTAATTCTCCGTCGGATCTTGAAATATTTCTCCGAATCGCATGTCCTTTCTCAGGGTGAGGATGAGATCCGGCTTTTGTTGCTTCTTCAGCCCCGGAGTTGATCGAGCTTCCTCGGGGCTAGCCGGCTTACGCCTCCCGCCCCTGACCGCATCACACAGACGTGAAGAATGATTCCTGGTAAAGCAACAGGCTATCCAACTGAGTAGAAGACAGAAACTGCCACGACTTCATGTCCCGTCTCGGCGATCTTCGCAGGGTCCTCCTCGCTGCCGGGGCCCCGTTAGTCGAGCTCCGGAAGGGCTGAAAAAAGGGCGAAAACAGCCTCTTTTTTTCTTCGCGCTGACAGGGCGGGGTTTTCTGACCGACATGGCCCTGTTCCGCTTTTGATCTCTTTGCGATCCTCAGCCTCCCTCGTCTACAGGAAAAAAAAATAAAGGCACCCGCATGTCATTCTCACGGCGTGGCTGCGCCGACGACCGCGGCCGGCTGTTAGAGGTGTTGGGACGATGATGACGATTGGGGCCGGCGCACAATATCGCCCCGGGCTACTTTGTGTCTTTTCGGGAAGCGGTTACCGGGATGATGCTGCGGTCCTCGCACGTGGGCTTTCTGCCGACTGTTGCATTACTTTGAAGAGCGAGAATGCAACGCAGGAACTGGTTCAGCCCAGGCGGCCTCGACAACCGGATCGGGAAGACCGCCGTGTGAGATTGAAAAAAACAAAAACCTCAATAATATAGATTTTTTTAAGCCGGTTAGTGGTATCTTTTTTTTTTCTCCGTCACGTTGTGTTGGAGAAAAGTTATCCGAGACAATTAGAGAATATTCGTGAAATGTCTCGTCTTGGGAACTTGCATTCGGCTCTTGCGGTCCTCGCTGACTTGTGTAGGGACTCTGGCGGCCTCAGCCGCATCTCACTCTCACATGATGAGGAATGGCACGTCAGAGGCTTTTGTTCCTTTCTTTTTCGGTGCCTTGAATATTCCCGTTCGTGTGACAAGACAGAGCAAGCTGTGTGTGTGATGTGTAGCTTGGCCGAGTAAGTAGAGGATTGAGAGGATTTGTGTGGTACCGCGCTGCTGCCTGGCTTGGAGCCCCGAGTCAAAGTCTTTGAGCGGAGGCAAAGTGGAAAAAGGGGGTAAAGTATACATGAAGAAGACCACGAGCCGCATAGCACAGTTTAGTTCTTGGCTCCGAGTGATGGTTCTATCAATCTCCTCCCAGACTCATCCTGTGCCACGTAGCGTAAGCAAAGAGATGGAGATATTTCGTATCCAGTCGAGAACATGAAGAGACTCGAAGGTTCTGGAGGACCCGGGCCACATGGAGTACAACATGCCCTTTTTAAATGGTGGCATCGATCGGTTTCCGTCGTTGCAGGCCACGCTTCGTAGGCTCTTCGGCCCGCAGCGTAGAAGGTGCTGCCGCTGCCTCGACTATACGTCAAGACTGAGATGTCGAGGCTCACAGCTCTGCTTTAGTAATATCGTCGATCTACATTGTGTACTTAGCAGTCGTTCAAAGTGGCCAAGACGTTGCTCGTGAAGTGTGATGTGTTGGTATGGTTGTAGTCACTGGCTGTGATATTCTGAATACACATACTTGCAACGTTGCGCAAGTTGGCGTGATAAATGTTAACTGATCGAACAACAAATCAAAGTTTCCCCTTGGTGTATTTCATATAACAAAAAAACCGTCCAACACAACCGTACCGCCATCACCGGCCTCCCCCCTCTCTACAGCTTCAACACCAGCCAATCTGCAGCAAACCTCCCATCCCTGCGCCTCATCTCCCCCACGACGCCGCCGACGGCACCCTGCCTCTCGATGCCGCCCTGCCACACCTTTGGCCCCGCATAGTGCGACACGAACCCCTCCGGCCCGGACACCATCAGCAGGTTCTTCCCCGCTGCCCCGGTCCTCGGACACGTGCATGGCCGCGCGCCCATCGGCTCAAACTCCGAAGACGGCGCGTGGAACTTTTGATTGTGCGGCTGGCAGTCCGGCGCGGCCTCAGCCGGCGCAGGCAGCACCGGCTGCAGGCCCTGCACGGCCGCGGCAATGTCCGACCCCTGGAACTGGGAGCTCTCGTCGTCGATGCCGACGCGCACGCACAGCCGGTCCCCGTAGCGCCGCTTCATCGCCTCGAGCTCACGGCCAAGCGGGCTCGCGCCGGGTATCTGCGGCCCTACCTCGCCCGCGCGGGGTCTTGACGTACCGCCGCCGCCGCCGCCGCCGCCCCATCCTCCGAACAACCCCCACCATGATGCCGTCGGCTTCCTCACCAGCCCATCCACGACGACGCTCTGCAGCTCCCCGCGGCTGCGCACCGCCCACAGCAGCGTGAAGCGGGCGTCGGCGTCGGCATCGAGCACCGCGGCGGCCACCTGCATCGCGGGCGCGACCCCCGTCCCGCCCGCGAGGAACACGACGCTCCTGTGCGCGCCGCCGAGACGCGCGCCCACGTCGAAGCCCGGGTGCGCGCCCCTCAGCCACACCTGCTGCCCGGCGGCGAGACGCCCGAGGTACGACGACATTTCGCCGCCGGGCACGCAGCGCACGTAGAAGCGCAGCTGCTCATCGTCGTGGTCGGCGGCGGCGGCGGCACCGCGCGACGACAGCGGCGGGAGCGGCGAGTAGCTGCGCGCAATCTGCACGTCCGGCTGCTTGAGCTCCACGGACCAGAGCGGGTAGCGCCATCTGCGCGGCGCGGCGGAGCGCTTGCCGTTGTCGTCGTCGTCGCCGTCTGCAAGGAAAAAGATGGGCGTGGCGGCGCTGCGGTGCTGCGGCGCGACGGTGAGGATGAAGGATGACGGGGAGATGGGATCGCGCGAGGTGATGGTGTAAGGGGCAAAGGTGTCCTGGTTGAGCGTCTTGTCCTGCGATGACGGTGTGGCTAGGTAATAGGCGGTGCCGACTGCGGAGACGAGGACCGCGGCGAGAGCGGGGTTGAAGATGCGGGATTGTAGGGGCCTGGCATCGGGGCCGCGGCGGCGACGGTTGGAGCTTCTGTTGGAATTATGTGCCGAGAGATTTCGCCGGTAGTGAATGGTGCATACTCCCGCCGCCGTAGTCGGCAGGGTGTTGGTTCTTGAGCTTGTGGCGGCCAATCGGCCGCATTCCCGCGCCACATTCCGGAAGATGCGCATTTTCCTTGCTATCTGCATTATTGGCCCGAGGATTCCATAGCCGAGACACAGTATTTTATTCCCTTTCGACGACCTGGCAAGTATCACAGCGTATCATCGACGTCCCACGACCTTGACCTTGCGCAACATCTGCGAACGGACAGATTTCGAGGCTAGGCTTGATGCGATTCTGACACGGAGTCACGTGGACCTGCTCACCAGGAAAGCTGGACAAGATCGTCCCGTGAGAGTCTCGGACAGCGAGCTTGCTTTTGTCATGCCTACATGCTCTTGCTTCCCTGTCTATAATTGCGTCTATCCTTATACATGTTGTACAATCCCGCCGTCCTCCGGGAAGTGCCCCTATGACTCCTTCTAGATCCGTAGAATGCGTCTCTGCGCATCGATGCCACCCCTAAACATATCCGCCACGATATTCCCCTTCACAATCGTCTCCTCAATCAGCCCCTCCACATGCCTCGGCTCGACCCTCCCATACCACAGCCCGTGCCCCGCGTACGGGTGCCTCGTCCCGTCCGCCAGCTTCTTCCCCGGCGGGATATACACAATCACGTTGCCCGCGAACTTGTGCCCGCCGATGTGGCTGATGACGCCTACCCTCGCCGTGTCCTCGCCGCCGTCCGCCTTCTCTCCCACGATCTGCCTCGCCTCCTCACCTCCCATATTTACTGGCACGGGCCCGCGCAGCACCCGCACGCCCTTGCGCTCCAGCTGCCGCTCGAACTCGCCGCGCAGCAGCGGCCCCATGATGCCGCACCGCACGTCCCGCCCGCCGTGCCCGCAGATGAGCACCAGCGTATCCGTGACATCCTGCACGCCGTGCAGCAGGCCCTGGTACGCGTCGCTGCGCGTCAAGATGTCGCGGTGCATTGGTGACAGCCCGTTGTGCGCTGAGTGCAGCTTCTCGGGCAGCAGGTAGCCCTTGGCCAGCGCCTGCACGTGGTCAAAGGAGACGCGCGGGAGGAACGGCACGTACTTGAAGCTGGGGAGCAGGTAGACGGACGTGTTCTGCACTTCCGCCCGCGGCGGGACGGAGCTGGGTAACGAGCTGTTGACGAGCGCCACGCTGTGGAATGGCTGTTGCCGAGTCAGCAAAGGCTCACCTCTTTTTTTTTTGTAGAAAATAAAAGTTCATAAGGGATGTGACAGCCTACATCGGCATAAGTTCCGCCCCTGCCAAATAGCTCCTTCAGATCGGCCGCCAGGTTGTCGCCGCCGTCTGCCTCCTCAATCTTGGATGGCCAGTCATCCTTGCCAGTACAGATCAGCACCTGCTCGGCGTATCCCGAGATGAGGCCGCTCAGGGGGCTCTTCTGATCGATCTCGAAACCATCCGGCATAGCGGGCATCTCGGCACACTCGCACGTCGGCGACGGGCAGCTCGGCACCGTCCGCAGCGGCGGCGACTTTGAAGCGAGCCCACGGCGTATCGTCGGGCCTGCTATAGGCACCTTGCTTGTGCTTAACCATTTTCCTCGACAAACCTGCCGCAGCAGCAGTCGTTGATGCATGACTGCCTGCGTCTTCCTTTTCTCTTTCCTTCACCCCTTTTCCCCTTTACCCCAAGGTCTCCGGTTGTGATTACCCCCGGTTTTTGAAGCAGAGATGATTTGCTCCCGCTCGGAGACCGATGCACGAGTGACGTCGCTAGCATTACTAATTACACGAGCAGCCCTGCCCCCGACGTGACCGCACCTAGCACACTCATGAACAAGTAAAGATCATTGGGTCATCCGACATCGTCCGCCGAAAGAAAGGAGCATAAAAAAAATAAATCAGCAAAAAAATATCAAGCCAGCGTAGAGGAAATCTGCGCGAACCGGGATTCGAACCCGGGTCGCGTGCTTGGGAAGCACGCATGCTAACCACTACACTATCCGCGCCCCGATATAATGATATCGGAGAGATCTTGAGAATCAATTTATATTTCTGAGTGGCTGTCGAACTCGAGCTGCCCCTCCATAAGACTTGACGTCGCCATCCCGCCTTGGTTGTGAGTGAGGTTTCGACAGCTCCCCACCATCATCCACCAACAACAGAACGCCCCCGTCTTCCACATGACCATGGCGAGCAAGGTCGAGCGCTCCGTTGCGCGGCTACAGCAGAAAATCGTCGACGGCGAGTACTATGAGGCTCAACAGGAGGCTCGCGCCGCCGCCTCACGGTACACGAGGGCCGAGGACTGGCAGTCGGCCCGCAGCGTCCTCGTCAGGGTGGCCAAGTCGCTATTCGAGGCCGGGCATGCCACCAGTGCCCGCGAGCTGTGCTTTATCCTCGCCGACATGCACACGCGGGCCAGGCTCCCGCTCGAGGCGGCTAGCAGAGAAAGCCTGGCGGCGGCGCTGCGGCTCTTTGACCCCGCGGACTCGCAGCGTGATAAGTACATCTCACAGATTATAAAGTAAGATGAGCATGGGTTCCGTTTCTATTGGTCATTGTCTTTTGAAACTAAATGTGTTTCTGTGCTGACTAGAATATGGTAGGTGGTCGGCCGAGGTCAACAAAGATAGCAAAGGCAGCTCTGCCTCTGGCGACCCGGAGCTGCACCATGCCATCGGATGTCTGTTTGCCGATGAATGCAAACCATATCAGGCCGAGAAGCACCTATTACAGGGGACGCTAGAATCTGCCGAGGTGCTCTCAAAACTTCACTTCACCTGGTACAAGCAATCCGACGCCGACCGGGCACCGTTTTACGCCGCCCGCGGCATCCTGCCCTATCTACTTGCCCGTAATGTCCGTGCCGCCACCACATACCACCGCCTTTTCACGGACGCTCTCATGGCCGATTGCCCGGCGCTCGAGAAGCAAAATATAGGGTCCTCGGGGTCTGCTGTCCACTACTTCCCTGGCCTACCGCTGTTCAACTTTCTCAGCCTGTTGCTGCCGACGCTGCAGCGCGGCATGCCCAAATTGTGCAGGAATCAGGTCGAGTTTGCAGAAAATATTGGCGAGGGCGAGACGGTAGAAAAAGCTGCAGATGCAGTGCGGGCGGCGCGCAAGCTCTACCTGGACCTTGTTAAGCAGTATGCCCAGATTATCGAAAAGACGGACGAGTCGAGAAACTGGTTCGAGGCGCTGGGCAGGATCGATGAAGATTATTTCTGGGTGCCCAAGCTTTCAGGGACGCTGACGGTGGAGGCGTTAGACTAGGCTGGCCATGATCTTGACGAAGCCATGTTATTACTTTTCTTCGGACTGGGTATCGTAGTCGTGTGCGTGGGGGCGTGGGTATACGTGGAAAACGACGAGTGGGAGAAACTATCAGCTCGCGACTGGCTCCTGATGCTCAAACATCCAGACGTCCTCGTCTAGAGCGTCGACCATGGCGCGAAGACTATTGCGCACAGCGTCTAGTAGCTCTGTCCTTGAATTAGCTTCGCCGTCGTTCGTCATCCGACCCGTGTGTGCTCTATACTAATTGAGCGGCGTTGTAGCGGACTGTAAGCATACCTTCAGGTTGGTCAGGCACAGTAGTGTGATTGATGCGATGTTGCTGAATAGCCTCCGCCAGCCTCTGCCGCTCCTCTATATGTACAGCCTGTTAGCATGCACCAGACCACGTAGTTCGACTGGAGCAGCCCGTAGCCAACCGCCGAGAGGAACCTTGCACGTACGCTCCAGCTCCTCCTTGCCCTCCAGCTGCATCTCGTCCGGGTCATCAAACGACAGCCCAGGCAGCTCCTCCAGATCGATGTCCCCATTATGGTCGCGCACCACAATCTCGCAAAACTCCTCCTCCGGCGCGACGTCCTCACCCCCCGCCTCCTCGCGCTTGTCCTGCATCGGCGCCGAGCCCAGCGAGGAGAACGACGACAGCGCCCCGCTGCCGCTGCTCGTCATGGACGCCGTGGACCCTCCCAGCGCGGGCCGCCGCGACAGGTGATTGCGAAAGAGGTTCGCCCTGTCGCGCGCGCTCGACGGCGCGGGCGGTGGTGGAGGGGCGGGCGCCGCCGGCAGGGCATCGGACTGCGTGTGCATGGCGGCGGAGATCCCGGGCCGGGCGCGGTGCAGGAAATGGCGAGGACCGCCGTGCGCGCGACTGCGGTCGTTCATGGTCGCGGGAGCGGGTTTGCGTTTTGCTGATCCGGGCTTTATTGTTGGGTTGGGCGGCGCGTGGTTCATGTTGGGCGATGAAATAAACATTTGACAGGCGGCCGTCATGCCAGTGACGAGCGCTTGGTGGGGCTTCGCCGGGCCACATGCCGCTTGCACATCTGTGAGCTTGCGTGAACGCCCACCGCAAGGTCTTACTCACTCACGCTCTTGCTCTCGACTATGTATGCCCTGCTTCGATTGCCCTGGCACATTTCTGATTGTTTATGGAAGAACCGTACCAAATTCAACGCTTTCATGTTGTGAAAACTATGCTAAAACTATTCAAACCGTTCCGTCCCAGCCAGTGGTTATGCTCGTACAATTTCATACAGCAGTAACGCCCCTGTCCCACGTCCCTATTATACCTGCGTGAAAACTGCAGGTCTCCCACCCATTGATGTACACATTTAAAGCGAGAGGTTGTACGAATATTCGTCTTCCATGTTTTGGCTGATCCAGAGCACAACAGAGCTGTGGCGAAGAGTTAGTAAATGCCTCTCCAGGGGTCTAGTGATGAGGCAGGAATGAAACACACCTGAAGCCCACGAGTGCGTTGCTGACCAGCGTTTCGACGCCCATGCCCATGGCTGGGAAGCTAACGCCGGGCACGACATATTTGAGCACAAATACGGCCACGCCGCCCGCCATCCCGCCCGCCAAGGCCGCGAAACCCAGGAACAGAACCACACGGGCCTTCCAAGCGACACCGGAGCCGCTGTAGCTAAACGAGTCGGCACTCAGGCGCTGCTTCTCGACCGAGTTGATAATGAGCATGCCGAGCGAGGAGAAGAGGAGGGGTAGCCAGTCGACAAATTTGACGTGAAGGGTCGAGCCGTTGCTGGCAGACTTGGACCATACGGCGGCGTCTAGCATGACGTAGAATGCAAGCGAGTACTGTGCGCGAGGGAGAGGAAGCATTCATGTTAGCTGACAGCTCATGGGGGAAAAGGACCGCGATGCCCAATTGCCATCGGTATTAGGGCCCTGCTCGAGAGACTCGGGACTCACCAAGCCACCAGCCGCGTAGATGCCGGCATTACGAGCCCAGATGCTGTTGAGCCACTCGGGCTTGCGAAACTTCCAAAGACGGTCCTCCTCCATGATGCGACGATGTGCAGCTGTGCCGACGATCGGACAAACGAAACGCGATAGGCCTAAACAGCGATTTGAATGATTGCTTCAGAACGCTGACGCGGCCGTGATGCTGATGATGTCGGGGAGAATTTTTCTTTTCTGGTCGAGCGTTGCCGTGGTATGCGATTCCGAAGCTTGAGGCGGGAAGCGCAGTGACGACGCCTGACACAGGCAACTTGTCGGCTGCTAGAGCTGTTCGCGGTAGTCACGTGCGACTACGGCAAACTGTAGCGGTCGTGGTTGACAGGACGCAGGCGCTGTGAATATCAAGGGACTGCATCTTGACCTTTACTTGAAAAATATTAGCAAAACTAACTACATCTATTTATATGCCTAAATATTTCTTCGTTGATTCGAGGAAACGTGCCGGTGTTTATCTGTGTATCTTTGCTTACTTCATTGCAATAGGTATTACCGCCCAGATTGCGCTACCTCCGTAGTAAATGTCAAGCATAAAACAATTCTCTTTGCCCGCAATTCTACAATTAGTTTTCTTTGGGCAAGCCCTCGTATTGAGGTCTGCCAATGAATTATGGCGCCAAATACGAGGAACTATGTACCTGTTTTGGTGTATTGTCGCCATGATGCCATGGCAACTCGTCCTGTTAGGGCACGGAGAGGTGATCAGCTAAAAGGTACTTTGGATGAGGGGCGTCAACAGCAGCTTATTTGCGTGCTTCAGTATCAGCTCTGACATGTACCCCGGCCCTGCTTCTTGTGGCTTGCGCTAGCATCAGCCCGCGTCACCTCTTAGCGCTCCGGGCTATTTACAGGCCCTGGATCAAGCAAACGTCAGGTACATTTTTCACCGGAGACCCCGCTGGCCAAAAAGGAGATTTCCCATCGACGATATCCTCATTCTTCGCAATTAATATGCTCGCGGATCTGCTCTAACTGCCCGCGTTTCTTTCACGCAGCACACATCATATTACTTCTTTTCTTTTTCTTTGTCTGCATACTATAGCATACATATTCCTCGCACGCTGTGGGCTCTACTTACTCGTCGCTGTCTCGAATTCTCCTGGGTCCGTCAGCAAGTTTGCTCGCCATATTATTTCCCGCCTGCAGCCGCCAGCCTCGAGCGCACGCCTCGGACTCCCGACACTCTCTCCAAGGGGCTTGCTTTTTCCTTTCGTTCGTCTTGGCAAGCATAATTCCACCGTCTCGCAGTACCTTCGCAGCCATGCGCTCATCAGATCACACCATGGGCGGCGGCGCCACTCTGCTGACGGTGTTTGCCTTGCTCAACGGTTTCGCCGTCCATGTTAACGCCCAGGACAGCAATAGCGACTCATCCACGACATCTGCCTCCGCTTCTAGCTCGTCAAGCTCTTCCGCTTCGTCATCCGCTTCGTCGAGCCCGTCCTCCGCAAGCGCCACGCCCACATCAACCTCGTCATCGGCCTCGTCGTCGACCTCGGCCGCCAATACCGGCAATGGTGGACTGACTGGTCTTCCGACCCTCACCGGTGCCATGCCTATCCCGACCTACCCTCCACCTGCGGTTCCAGATACGAAAAACGCACCGTTCATGCAGCATTCCAGCGCTCCCGAGGGCACCGTCTTTATTGCTGTCGGTGCTATTCTCGGTGCCTTCTTTCTCGCCGTCCTGATCTGGCGTGCCATCGTCAGCTTGCTGCTGCACCGGTCCGTCGAGCGTGCTTCCAAAGCTCAGCACGTCGCCACTAGCAAGGGATCGACTGCCTTTCCCGCGCCGCCCGCGCCGTTCTACAAGTATACTGACCAGGAGTCCAACCGCTCGATCGGTCGCAACTCTGGGCGAGCAAACCGACGCTCATCCCGAAACCCCGTCCATTCGAACAATGCTAGCCAGTCAAACCTCTTCTTCTCTCCTACTGCGGCAAACAGTGGCTCCGGAAATAACCGCAATTCAGGTTATCTACCGTCTGGCTTTTATGCTGCTGGCTCTGCCGCGCCCTCTCATCAGCACGGGCAGTCAATCAGCCTTTCTAACCTTAATCCGGCCTCTGGCCATTATGCTAATGGGTCACGAAACAACATTGGTGGTTCTCCGCCAGAGTCACCTCTAATGCACGGTCGTCGTGACGCCAGCACCAGTTCCATCAATCTTGCTACCCCCCTTCAACCTGGGCAAAGAGCCCCGAGCGCGTATCTCGAGGACCTTCTCACCGATGATCCGTCGGCCTTTCCCCCGCCACATATGCCTGCATCGGGATCTCGTCGCTAGCCGTGTGACGCGAAGCATCTTTCACTATAGATTATCCCTATCGTGCTTTGCCACGCTACACTCGGTTCTGTGTTTGCCGAGGCGTTATTTTCTCGAGTTTGATTGGACTATATTCTTCGGCGACTGTTCATGCTTTCTTGATTCTTCACTTTTTTTTAGATTGTTTTTATTAGTTTGTCGGTACATACAGTGCTTGGAAAGCTTTCTTTTCTTCCGGGACCAACAGGCGTACTAATACAACTCGGATAGCCCTTTGATACCTTCTCCTTTCTTCACTAAATAAAGCGACACGATATTGACATCGCGACACCTCTCCTATTTGTAGTGATGTCTCATCTCAAGTGTGGCGAAACAATGAATCCTCCTCATAGAAACGGGAGGTGGATGACTGCGGCCTACGTCTTGCCTAAACAGCCTCTCGTGCACAAAAGCAGGCGTCGGGAACATGGAGATCACCGGCTATTCTATCCCCGTCATGGGCAACGGCCACGTTGGCGTTACCAGAAACACAAACACGCCAGCCCACGCATATTCCGCGATGCTTCTGACAAGCCGCAAGATCTTCCAGCCCGCGGTCAGCGCCCGATCGTTATTTCTCAGCCATGATGCCGAGCGGCTACATAAGCAAGAACACGAGATCGACCGGCCGCCGCCACGGATTCCCCAGCGTACCTCGCCGCAGTGGCATGGCAGACCCGATATGAAAAGACGTTGCCGAGCCTCACATACCCTTACATTATATTGCCGTGATGGTTATGCAGGATGCTGTCCGTAATGTAGCCAGGGACACCGGCGAGTGACTCTCGTAGACGCTGATGCCAAAATGACCTATAGTCCTTTCGCATCAGCGCACTATTCGTACAGCCTGTTGCCCCCAAGTGGTCCCTCTCCCATCACCACCGTGTCTCCCCCCCCCCCAAAAGCCGCGGACGGTGCGCATTCCGCGCAGCGGCCCAAGTAGACGCGGCTAGTACGTAGGACTACTTGGCCCGAAAATGGCGGACGGCACGACCACGGCATGCACGCACACGTACCCGTAGATGGAAGTGAGGCTGTTGCGAGTCGCAGTTTCATTTTGCTTATTGACTCGGTGTGGACATGGCTTGTAAAACGATAGGAAAGAGATGCGAAGCCGGTGGTGAGAGGGTTGAACTACGACGAAGCATTTGAGGATGCCGGGTTGTTTTGTCCGAGTAGTGATAATTAAGCTCGTGACGTTGGTGACTTTGGAACATATGTCCTTCGGCCATTCCGTTTAGGTCTGAGTAGAATGTTCATAAGAGCACGGAATAGACATATATGTAACATGACGGTGATGTAGAATTACTGCTACCCAACCAAGTGCGGTCGTTGCCTATCCCGAGCACGAGTCAAAGCCCCGGTAAGCGCGCGGCGATGCAGCTCGAGTTCCAGTTGCTTCGTTCCTACATGCCGACATTCATGTCCCATGCTCGCTATGACATTCGACAGCCTCACCAGCATCTGCCCGTACTCAATTCACGACGAGGAGAGGATGTTGCTGCTCTTTGGCGTGTTTCCTGTTATGGACATGGTCTCGGCAACCACACCTCATGATGGAGAAGCATTAGACGTCGCGGTTCTAACATGGAACTCTTCTTTTATTTTTAATTACTCTCTGCAAGATATCGATATGTGAGACGGTTCGCGCAGAAGCCCGAAGGGCGGCTTGAGTATTCGGCGACTACTCCAACGCTTGATCTCGAATCCGACCCAAGTAGGCAACGATCGTTCTGCCCAAATAATTAGAGAGAAGCGTTTTAATTGAAGGTACACGGGGTCCGCTCCGTCATCTGCATGAACTAGCACGCTTCTGGATGCGTAATGATAGTATACTGGCGGATTGTGCAATCCGTGCCCTGCAGAGTCAGGCGTTGGATGGCACTTGTTAAATTGGCGGCGTATGCTGCAGATCTGCAAGGATCTTAGATCTCTGCGCAAGCTTCGAGTGTGAACGAGGAAACCCGCAATGTGCAATCCCGACCTGGTCGCCGCATCTATAGCTCGGCAGTTGTGTCAGGGACGGCGCGCAGCACGGACTTCACCATTCAAGAAAGAAAAAGAATTTCACGTAATGTCTCAACATATAAACATTTTTACATTCATCTATACTCATAGTCTGGATCTATGTAACAGAACTGGTAACCATATAGCACATCTGACAAAATTCTGCCTCAATTCAGCATTTGATAATCGTGCTATCAGAGATGCGAGGCGCCTCGATAGCGCTGCCGTCAATGTCGGCCATGATCTGAGCTGCTAGCTCAATATCCGCGAGCGAAATGCCGCTGCGGTCGCACATGCCGCGGAATATACCGTCCTTCATGCGATAGAGGTTCGCGGGCGTGTCTAGCTCTGCAATCTGGCCGGCATCCATCACGCAGATGCGGTCGTACCCGATAATGGTGCGGAGGCGGTGCGCGATGCACAGTAGCGTCTTGCCGCGGAACCCGGCCGCCATGGTCCGCTGGATCTTGTCGTCCGTTTCCATGTCCACGCTCGACGTTGCTTCATCGCAGACGATAATCTGTGAGCCGCGGACGAGTGCACGCGCTAGGGCCATGAGTTGGCGCTGACCGAGCGAAAAGTTGAGCCCCTCGTCCTCAACGATGCTGTCGAGGTGAATTCGCGACGGGTCAGAGCGGTCCTCGACAGTAGCGCTAGCGTCGACGAGGTCGGCCTGCCGCAGAGCGGACCAGAGAGCGAGGTCGTCGTGTTCTTGGAACGGATCCAAGTTAGAACGGACGGTTCCCTGGAAGAGCGTGGGGTCTTGTGGGATGATGGCCAGTCTTGAACGCAAATCACCGAGACCTATGGTGGAAATGTTGAGTCCGTCGATGGAGATGGAACCGCGAGAAATTTCAATTAGACGAAAAAGTGTGCTCATGATGGACGACTTGCCCGCCCCCGTCCGGCCAACGACGCCGAGACGTTCACCACCACGGATGCGGATAGAGAGACCCTTGAGGACAAGCGGCAGGTTGGGACGATATCTCATCTCAACATTCTCGAACAGAATTTCGCCCTTTTCCGGCCAGCTAGGTCGGACCTCGACAGTGTGCAGAGGTGCTTCCTCTTCTAGCTCATGTCCGTAGTAGCGCAGACGCTCGACTGCATTCATGCCATTTTCGACTTCAGCAAACTGACGAATGGAGAACTGCAGCAACTGGACGATGGACAGCATGTAGCTAAGGA
This sequence comes from Niveomyces coronatus, assembly GCA_018831755.1. Classification (NCBI taxonomy): domain Eukaryota; kingdom Fungi; phylum Ascomycota; class Sordariomycetes; order Hypocreales; family Cordycipitaceae; genus Niveomyces; species Niveomyces coronatus. The sequence goes on along the minus strand of JAFEME010000106.1, from coordinate 54,828 downwards.
CCAGACCACCGGTCGCGGGATTGACATTGAAGCGAGAGGTTACGACCAGGATTGCAACAACAAATACCAACACATTGCCCATGCAATCGAGGCGGAAAGAAAGCCAGCGCTGGTTGGCAAATGTAAGGTAGTACGCTGCATTCATCTCGTCGATAGATTTGCGCAAATCATTCTTAAACCGGTCCCGAAGCCCATAGGCACGTATGGACGCCACCCCACTCAGACCCTCGCTGAAACGTGCAAACATGCTCGACCGAAGCACCGACTCGTATCGCTTAACCTCGCGCGCCGAGGCCCGGTAGTACAGGCTGGCGGAGATGTACAGGACATAGAACGGAACGAGGGCAATGGCGAACCAGTAAAAGTAAGCAATGGTGAGGATGAACACGGCGGTGACCTGTGCAATGGTGAAGAAGAACATGCGCATTGCGTCGGAGAGGTTGTTGTCCATGACATCGACATCGCGCGAGAAGCGGTTCGTGATGCGGCCAATCGGCGTCGTGTCGAAAAAAGCCATGGGCGCTCGCAGCACGCGCGTGACGGCGTCTCGAAGCATCGTTTTGCTAGCGTTGGTGCCGAGAATGGTGAGCATGACGGCGAATGCAAACATGAGGAGGGCCTGAATGACACCGAGGGCGGCATAGATACCAATGTATGTGCCGTCCGAGTAGCCAAACTGGTTCGACGTCCACCATGAGAGCCAAAGACTAGTCACAATGTTGGCACCCTGAGAGAGGATGAGCACGAGGATGACCAGCGGAAAGTTGAGTAGGCCACCGGATGAGCGAATGTAGGATGCGTACACCGACCAAGGAACCGACTTTTCTGCACGCTCTTCCTGCTGCATGAGCATGGCCTGCTTCTTGTTCTTCTTGTTCTTGGCACGGTCTTCTGCCGAGGTCGGCGTGCGCTCAATCTTGCTTTTCTCCGGAGCGTCCTCGTCTGAGACCTCGACACTAGTGACTTTTTCCACATCCTCCTTCTCATCGACCACACTCGTCTCCATCAGAGCGCGGAAGGCTTCTTCATCACGAATTAGGTTCTCATAAGTGTCAACCGCACGGATTTTGCCGCCATCCATCCAGATAATACGGTCGCAGCGATTCAGAACCCACAGCTGATGCGTGGCAAGGATGCGACACTTGTCTTTGAGCAGACCTAGTATGGCCTTGTCAAAAATGTGACGGCCTACATGTGCATCGACAGCGCTGAGAGGATCGTCCATCAGAACTATGTCGGCGTCGAAGTATATTGCACGAGCAATGTTGAGACGCTGCTTCTGCCCGCCCGAGATGGTGATGCCACGCTCGCCAATTTCCGTTTGGTCTCCATTTGGCAGCATGTCGAGATCGGACTGGAGTGCACAGGCATCAATGACGTCTTTGTACCAGTCCCTGTTCATAGGCTTGCCGAAAGTTATGTTGTCTTGTAGGGATGTGTTTTGTATCCAGGCATATTGCGGGCAAAAGGCTCTCGACGCGCCAAACACAACCTCTCCGTCCGTCTTGCGCATATCACCCGCCAAAGATGCCAGAAGCGAGCTCTTTCCGCAGCCGACTGATCCAATGACGGCAAGTAGTTCGTTGCGTCCGGCAGTAAAGTTGAGATCATGTAGTTTGAAAGGCTCACGCTCGTCGGAAAGAGTAGCATGCTTGACTCCGCTGCTGCTTTCTGTTTCTGAAGGCTTCCCAGGCCCTGACTTGGCCTCTTTGGCTATGCTTCCAGCGGTTTGTTTCTCTTTGGTCTTGTTGTCCTGAGCTGATTCCTTGTTCTTGGTGCGCTCCCAGGTAAACGAGGCATGGTTCATTTCAACAGCATGTTTACCGTCTGGCTTCAGGACAACATCCTCTTCTTGTTCTTCCTCGAGAAGGAACTCTTCGATTCGCCCGACAGACGACATGGCATCGATCGTCTGGCCTAAAACAAGAGGGAGAAGGTTGAGAGGAAGACGAAGACTATTGAAGAGAGCTAGCGACGAGAAAACCTCAGCTGGGGCCAGGCCATGATTAGTGAGTCGGTAGCAGATGAAAGAGAGCATGGAGGCAAAGATGGGCAACGCCATGCTGACCGAGTTGATGGCATTTCTGGTGGCGAGGAGGATCTGGATAGAAGAAATCTCTTTGGATCGAATGTCGGCAAGGCGCTCGAGGAATGCCGTCTCCCATCCGAAGAATTTAACGAAGCGGACCGACTGGACAATCTCTTGCGTCAAGGATACGCGCTTGTCGGTGATTTTATTGATAGCCTTACGACGGCGGAAGAGGCTCTGGATAGCTTTGGTGAGCAGCGGTACTCCCACAACAAGCAGACCGAAGCCTGCAAGAGCGCTGTAAGTCAAATTGACGAGAAGCAAAACAAGGGTGATGAGACACGAGACTGGAGCCGTCCATGTGAAATGCAGCAAAGCGCACGCTTGGTCGATGCGATAGGTATCGACGCTCATCAGGTTGACAATGCGACCGTTAGCCCAGCCGATGTCTTCTGTCTTAGCACCACCGCCTTTGGCTTTCTGCTTTTTCTTGCTTGACTTGGAGTCTTGGCCGTTTCCCTCCTTTTCGGCGTGATCATCGTCTGGAGACGACAGCAGAGGATCCTTTGAAGTACCAGCTCTAGCTCGGCCGGAAATGACCATGGACTTGTCATAGATCAAGCCGATGAGCACAGCGCGGCTCTGGCCACCGAGCAACATGCCTTGGTACAAGGCGTGATTTATACTGAGACTGCTGAGGAATTGCATTGCTGTGATGCCGATGGCCAAGCCGATGCCATGCCCGATATCTGGTGGCGACTGATGCCGGATATGGGCGTAGTAGGCTTCGGTGGCGAAGCGGATGAGATATCGAAGTGTGAATGGAGCGATGACCTGCAACGCTGTCGATAGCAAGATGGCGAAGCCGCTCATGAAGAATTCGAACAGAAAGCTGTCATACAAGGCCATGAGCAGCGGTCGCTTGGAGCCCTTTTCTCGTCTGCGCCTCAATGCGGCCCGAACTTTTGTGGTCATTACCTCGGCGCCTCTATCAGGATTGACGGACCAGATATCGCGTTCGCTCAGCTGACGTTTATACCCAGTCTATATATTTGTCAGTTGAGAGCCCAGCTAGGATTTGGTGTTTATCATGACTGCTTTTGCTGTGTCCTGCAGAGGCGGCGGCGCCTGATCGAACATGAGCATGGGAAAGAAACGCACCGTCATGAGGGGTGTCATCCAATTGAAGAAGGACTTGCTGAAAAGGCTGGCGCCATGTTCCCGCGACTGGATGCGCTCTTTGGGAACAGGTGGAATGCCACCCCAGCGCAGAGGGTTGAGCCTCGACTTCCATGTTGTTGCGCGAGGCGGAGGCTGACTATTGATGGTGGTGGCAACGCTGGCGCCGGTGGCGTTGGACTCAATGGCCGTCAACTTTTCGCCAGCGGGCTCGCCATCGTTATCGAGCTGCGACTTGTCGACTGTGGACGACTCGCTGGCTTCGCCTCTGTCGCTGCCATGTTCAGCGAGCGGAATATTTGCGCCAGGCGTCGCTGCGGAATCGAGGACGCTGGAAGACTTGATCTTTGTCTCAGACTCGCGGCTCCTCATGTTGGTTGACGGTTACAGCCCAGGGCAGGTACGTGTCTCGGCCTGTGCGCTAGCTGCCTTGAGTGTCTGTCCACCAGCTGTCTGAGGATGCAACCTGTTTGCGGATCGATCAGAGCCCCAACTCATGGATGCTCGGTCAGTGGAGTGAAATGTCTATTCAGTTCATGGACAGACTATCTGCATTAGAGAAGGAGGAGAGAAAACGGCGGCGTCACCAAGGGCAAGCAGATGGTTGAGCTTCACAGCATGGCACGGTGCGATGACGTGAACAGGGTCAGAGCAAAAGGACAGCGTGAACAATGGGAGAAAAAAAAGCGGCAAGGCCCAGGACTGAAATACAAAAGTCGTTTGGGCTACCTTGGAATCGACTACGGAATAGAGACTGCGATATAGTGCCGGTCCGGGACCGAAAGAGCCCTCGCCCCGGATATAGGGACTGTGCAGTGGTGTTGGCATGAAGGGTGGGAGAGAGCTGGTTAGCTGCCGTCTTGGGACAAAATTTGGAGGGATGCCGTGGCAAACCTCTAAGGGAAAAAATGGGTTAATAATTGGTGAATGATGATTGTTAAGACTTGCCGTCAGGGAAGCCCTGCGCTCTCTAACGAGGATGGAATGCATCTCTTGGTTGAGAAGCGGCGGAAGGGGCAAAATCCGGCACCAGCAGGCACTAAAGATTGCCGCTAAAAAGCCCATTGATGAGCGTTGCCAAATTGTGGCACCGAGCGGAACATCTGAACGAACGTCGCTGGTGGGGGGCTTTGGGCCAATTGTTAGTGTGGTTGGTTACAAATACATACATCCTCCAGGTACTGTATGAGGGCAGTGAACTGGCACGTACATACTATACAGTATGTATAGTACGCTATGTACAACCATGTCTATTGGCAGGAACTTTTGCCATTGCGGATACGGCCGAGTCACCGCCAGAGATGAACACAGGGTAATAAACAAAGCTGAATACCTGCAGAATTATAGCATACACAGAATCCATTGATGACACATGGCTTTGTGAAAGTCCGCCCATACATACATCGTGCTTTATCATCGACACAATCGGGTGGTCGGGCAAGCAGTATATTAACAAAACAATCGATACTCCGTACGCAAATATAGAACAGCCAACAACCCTATTACGCTAGCGGCTAGCTGCTCTCTGTTCAACGCGCATTCCGACGCTGCCTGACGGGCGCAAGGCTGCTCCTCTGAAGCGTCGGGCCGGTCACTGCTTCGAGCATGGCGGTATCCGAATTGCTGCAACTCCGTAAAGAAATCGCGAGATCCAATATGATAATAAAGGCTGATTTCGATTGATTCTTCAGCCACTGCGAGATCCACACCGTCTGATGTATTTATTACTCCGAATGCAAAACTACAATGTGCCCAGACATCGACGAGTCCCGGAAGGAGGCAGGCCGTTGAGAGAAAACGACCGAAACTACCCCAAACAAAAACAATGCTAGTGCGGGACCGAGTGTGTCTTACTCCGGGTATGGAACATGGGTTCCAAACCCGAGACAAAACTCCGCGCTTTCTGGTATTCGGCTACCATGGCGCGAAGCATAATAATCCATGACCAATTGATTGCGTTGGCTGCGATCCGCTCCGCAAGTCGGTCTACGAATCAAGCGTGGAAATTAGCCGGTGATTACAAAGACCAGTCCGTATCAGGTGAATAACAGCCCTCTCTGATTATGTAGAGTAACCTGGTTTCCATAATTTCCATCGCCCCTCCCTAACCCCCCCCTTCGGATCTCGTCGCGGTGAAGAGATCGTCAGTGCATTTGCCAAGAGCTACGTAGCTCCAACAAGACTGGCAAGGCCTGAAAGACGCCAGAACTAGCACCTATGTGCTAAAGAAGAGGTATACTCTGCATTCTTTTTGGGCAGACGTACTTAATCTTTCAGCAATCCTCCTATCGAATTTTGCAAAGTCAATACCGTCTCAAGAGTCAATATTTATCAGAAGTCGTCTACCTGAACCTGAAACTGCGTGGCTTCGGGAGGTTCACTACAAAGACAATTACACCGGCTCGAGGCCACACTACAGACAATCCCGTCAGATATCGACAATCCAAATAGAGCAAGGCCCGACTTACCTATTCGTATTAGCATTTCCAAGGGTCACAGTCCACAAAGAACGGCAGAGTCGTCACCTCTTGTCGTATCTACCAATTTACTGCTCCTCATCCGCGAGCTATTAGCTGCCGATGGTGGACCAATTTGTCGAGTTTTTATGGTAGACAGATGAGGTCGAGATGTCTACAAAGACATTCTACTCGGCAACATCAACATCTCGCGGGTGAATGGGCCGCTGACATGACACCTCTACGCATCTAACTCTCTCGAGCTTCTGCGTTGAATCTCGTTAAATGTGTGGAGTTCTGGGGCACTGCCAAGGTGTCGACGCTAACCACCGAGTCTATATAGCATCCGCCGTGTTATAAACGGCAATGCTGCCGAGTGCATAGATCACAAGCACTCCGCCCTATTGCCTTTCTAGATACGAAGTGCCGCACTCGTAAAGTGACACGGAGCTTCGTTCTCTCGTCTGTCTCCTTACTGGCTTTTCTAATCTCTCTAGTTGTACGTTTACGGCCACAGTTCCCCCCATACCAGTCCCATGCCTTGCAATGCCACTACGAGGCATGCCATACTAAGTACACCTCCATCCCTCGTGTCGGAGCACCTAACCGGAGTTCCGTCCGAGTCAATACGAACTCGAACACGCATGCTCGTAACTTCTGCGCAGTGTCGAGTCTTTGCACAATTACTCGTCACCGTCGGCTGTCCACCTGTACTACGAAGCGAGCAATTTTTTGTAGAGTCGGATCCGGAACATCTCCTTCAATCTTGGAATAGCTATAATGGACCTCGTGTTGGCAAACTATAGAGAGGCTTCTACGTGAGAGACGCGCCAACTTGTATAGCCCATATGCAACGTAGCTACGTGTCCTCTCAAAAACCCAGTCTAACAGTCTGACTGCCATCAATAGTGGCTTCTGACTTTTGCAGGCCTGCAGTCAGTTTCGTAGCCTTAATAGTTCCAAGGACCATTGTCTGTAATAATGAAGGGTCATCGACTAACCTCCCTGTGAAGTGTCTCCTTCCAAACCTGCACTTGGTTGCTATACATTGTCACGTATATTTCTACAAAACAGAGGTAGGAAGATCAAGGCACTGGCTGGTACGGCCAGAGCAAGTCGTCGGGGCTTTGGAGCAGAGAAAAGAGGAAATGGACACACTGCGTTCTTAGTTTGTCGGAAACGTACCCAGAGAACACACTCTTAGAGAAGCAGATATGCGAAAAGTGTAGGGTGATGATGTCGTAACTTGTCCCATCACTACTCTCGCGCGCACAATCCCGCGTTTGTAGAGTATCTTCTTCGGTATATAGCCCGACTATGCTGTCGTGCGAAAGATCTGCATATGAAAGTAACCTTGGCTTAGCACCTGAAAACTGTACACCTCTACGACAACGGTGTGAAAATATCGGCACAGTCTACAAGTAGTCGCTCATACTTTAAGTGTGTGCGTGGCTACTGTTTATGCTGGACGTCATCGCAATCACTCCTTCCTGAGAACCTCTCTCGAGCTTTCTATCACTCAATCATGATGTATAGGTTTCTCTTGGAATCTCTTGGGGGTTTTTTTCAAGGCTTTCCCCGCGCATGATCGATAAGTTCTGATCAGTAGATGTCTGTGTACTTGTTTACCCACATGCTCGTACATGTGTACATACACGAGAAATTTAAGGATATACATACTTACACTGCACTTATCCGACATTTTTTACAGCACGATGGCACAGCACAATTTCATGATTATCTACCCCTCATGTTTGATACTCTTCTTCTCAATTCATAAATTATCCACATATATACTGTCTGACACAGCTTCTCGTTGGACAGAACGCTCCGGCCAACGCAGAAGCGATAGGATTAGCATAAATTAAATTTACAGCGGTTGACTTTCATATCAGAAGACGAAGATATATTATGCCTAATATATGGCCACATAAAACGCGGACTAGATGTACAAGCAAGGCTAGCGTGAACAACCCCTAGGCTAGTTTGTTTGATACGATGTCAGGCTAGGTAGGATTATGGTGATCTTGGTTGGCGTACTCCGTATCGTAAAGCTTCAAGCTGGACGGGGCGTCATGCATGTGTACGAGGGGATCATTCTCCTTTATCAGCAGAAGCTTCGTAAACCTTGCTGAAATAACTCGATCGCAGGCAAGTATCACCGTTATGTCCGGTGTCCGAGGAGGCCGCAGATGAGGCTGTGAGTTCGGGCCCGTCACGAAGGCGGTGGGGCTTTCTGCCGCGGCGGAACAGCCTTTTTTTTCCCCCCCAAACTACTGGCGTTTAGGCCCGATAGCCCAGACTCTCCATTTCAGCATTCAACTCTGCTCTAAATTTCCGATCCCACTCGACAGATTGAAATGGCCGCTGTCGATACTCCCACCCATGCTATCCCAGGCAGGGTGCTTGGGTCAGTCTCCAAGTACGCACCAGGGCCCGGCACGCACACTTTCCAAGGCAACGTCGTGGCATCCCTGATGGGCACCGTGACTGTCACGCCGCCGGCCAAGGCGCCCGGCCCCGCGAAGCGGCTCAACCGAATCACCTCCGCGGTCCCCGAAGAACTGGCTACGGTCACGGTCGTGCGCCACGGTTGCCGGCGCGAGGTGCTGCCCGATGTTAACAACATCGTGCTCGCGCGCGTGGTGCGACTGATGGCGAAGCAGGCCATCGTGGTCATCCAGCAGGTCGGCGACACGGTCCTACAGACGGAGTGGCAGGGCGTGATCCGGGTGCAGGACGTGAGGGCGACGGAAAAGGACAAGGTCAAGATCTCTGAGTCGTTCAAGCCGGGGGATATTGTTCGCGCCCAGGTGGTATGTTGCGCGCGTCGTGCTCGGAGGACAAGCAGATGGATTGTTGATCATTTTATAGATTTCACTCGGTGATCAGGCAAACTATTACCTCTCGACGGCTTTGAACGAGCTTGGCGTCATCATGGCCACCAGCGAAGCTGGCAATGATATGGTGCCGGTTAGCTGGAAGGAATACGAAGATCCAGAGACGGGGGTGCGTGAGCTGCGCAAGGTGGCCAAGCCGAATTGAGAAGCCGCTGGGATACAGAGAAACTTTTGAGACAAGGTCATGGCGAGAACGTTCACGCGCGCACCGAACGTAGGTCACGAGCAGGCAGGCCCGAGATTCTTGGTGGGTGGAAGAAACGCCTCACCCCGAGTGACAGATGACGGCTCGCCGGTCAAGCCAAGTCCGCGAAACCCATACTTGTCCAGTCATGCGATTCAAGACCAATATCTGAGCGGATCGACAACACTCGACTTGTCAAGAAATGGCTGCGCGGAACTCGTGGCCGTGATGAATGCATTCGACGATGCCGTGACTGCGGCACATGCCTTACTTGGAAATAGAGGGCTGAAGACATGGAAGACTCGGGTACTAGCCTCGAAGATATACATTATCATGAATCAAGCGACAGCACGTCGTGGTATCTAAGAAGCATCATAAATTAATATGAGCGAATTGACGTAGCATTGGTCTGTCTTTGAAAAACTACTTCCTTATTTTGCATGCATGGGCGTCTTAAACTGCCATACAGTACAGAACAGTATCAATAAGCACTATATGATCGGCTGGAGCCAGCAAACAACCCCGCCAATCTCAGACCCGGCGCACGAACCAGCCACTATTATTAACTGTATCTCCCGGCTGACGGCTCCGAGTCGATCCAGTTTCACAGCACAATCAACAGCCCGCACAAGCGATTTCCCACAAGACATACACAATACAGTCCGGAGAACGGCCTTGATACTTGCTGCTTACGAATCCGCTCTACTGCGCTCATCTAGCTCACTGCGACTGTGCCGCCCCTACGCCATCCCACCGTCGGTTCTATTACTGCCAAAAAGCATCGCAGAGAGCCTCGGCTGCGCACGAAGCGATCCTCTCAGCAGCTGGCGAGCAGAAGACACGTATGCGCCAATCGGCGACCTATCAGTGGCCACGGACACCAAAGCAGCCACGCCGCATATCCCTCGGATAATGGCATCCACGGTCGTCGCGACCGCCGCGACAAACTCCCTGGGCATAACAAACGGCAGCACCGGCCCCGGGGGCTGCCCGAGCTGCGGCGTAGACGCCGCGCGCTACCCGACGCCGCGGGACCTCAGTGCGGCCAACGCGCGCATCGCCGAGCTCGAGGGCGAGGTGTCGGCGCTCAGGACCAAGGCCACCATGGCGGTGAACCGCTGGGCCGAGTACGAGGTCGAACTTGCGCGCCTGCGCACGCAGGCCAGCGTCGCGTCGTCGTCGTCACCGCAGTCCCCGTCCGGCCGCTCCCTCGCTTCGACGACGACGCCCCGCAGCCCGTCGTACCTACAGCAGGGCACGGAGCGCATATCGGCGCTGCTGTACTCGCGCGGCAAGCCGTCGAGGCCTGCTGCGCTGCAGACCGGCAGCGCAAATGCCGGTGGCGGCGGCGCCAATGGGCATGCGCCGTCGGCGTCGTCACCAGGGGTGCCGGCGCTGTCGCCGACGACGCCGACGATGGCAAACATGACGGAGGGCCTGCTGGAGGCGCTGAACCGCGAACAGAACCTGCGCCACGAGGCGGAGGGCCGGCTGACGGCGACGAGCAGGGAAATGGAGGAGCTGAGCGCAGCGCTGTTCGAGCAGGCGAACGAGATGGTGGCGGACGAGCGGCGCGCCCGGGCGAAGCTCGAGGAGCGGGTCGGGGAGCTAGAGAGGCGGGACGCCGATAAGAAGAAGCGGCTCGATCGGCTCGAGGATGCCTTGAAGCGCATCGACCGGGTGAAGAATCTCCTGAAGGGTGGTGTTGATTGAGCTGATGCGATGCGCTTCTGTGCCGCATCTTTGATTATTTTTATTAGGTGTTTTCTGGTTGTCATTTCTGCCTGTTTAAGAGTCACGAGTTTACGGCTACTAGCATAGCACTGCGAGCGAATTTACTGATTTCTCTTGTCCTCCTCGAATGCCCAAATGCATTGACGTTGTGTGACAGCAGGTGTACTATACTAGGTTGTGATGGTCTGACCTTTATCTGTCTCTTGCCTGTTCTGGATTCTCTACATAATTCGCTTTTCTAGCAATCGTTAAGCTATCTAAGGGCTGAAAGGCGAGCGCAACGACATATAAACGGGCAATAAAAGTGAGGTTATGTATGCCGATCCCCCATAGCTCTGGACATCGGCTGTTATATATAGTCTGCGGCCAATGATGAAGCTACATTATGCTCCTGGCACCTCATATATCTTGAAAGCACATACAACAAAGAATCTCATCGTTGCGACGGCTCTTTAATATGCCGAAAAGTTCTGAACCAACGCCAGGTCGTGAAGATTTTCTCGCACCATACCTTCCAACATCCAATCCACTCCGTCATCCTTCTTACAGGGTATCTTCCTGCTAGGCATTGCCCTGCTCTGCCTTGCACAATAAGCACAGCCCAACTCAACCTGTCGCGACTAGCCCTACGCGCATATAGTCTCCGATCGTCCGGCTATTGCACTACATTGGATCGCCTGCCAACACTGGACGGACTTCTTTTCTTTTCCAAATGGGTTTCATGAGCAAATGGAAGCGGCCATTCAGGCATAAGACGGCGACGTCGGCAACGGAGCGGCCCGAGTCGCCCACCGCCGGCGCCCAGGCTAGACCGCCCAGCACCATCAGCCCGCCAGCTGCTGCGGGGAACATCACTGAGCGCATCCAAGAGCCTCAGCAGGCGACACAAGACACAGCGCAACAACAAAGCCCAGCGGATGCATCCCCTTGGCCAGCAGAAGTCGCCCCCTCGGAGTCGTCCGCAGTAGTCCCGCCGCCGGAAGCCCCCAAAAATGCAGATCTGCCGCAGTCAGCCTACTATGCGGCCTGGGCCGCGCTCAAAGACTCGGAGCGCGCGCAGTTGGACTCGCAAAAGGACATGACGCAGATGTTCGAGGCCCTCGCCTCGGCAGACGAGGCACACAATGACAAGTCGCGTCTCAGGAGGGGGCTAAAGGTCGTCGGCCCGTACCTTCAGCAGATAGGGTTCCTCGCCGACCTCGCCAGCCCGTTTGTCAGCCTGAACCCGACTGCGGCCACGGTTCACGGCCTCATCAAGGGGTCCATTGCGATTCTCACGGCCGTCTGCGGCGCGGGGGAAGATTTGACGGGGGAGATTGAGTCCTTTCTCTCGAGGATACCCGCTGTGGAACGTGTCAATGAGGTTGTCAAGACTGGCGAGGAGCTCCCTGAGATTCACAAGGTTCGTGACTAAATATGTATGCTGTGAACCTCTACTGATGCCTGTAATAGGCTCTAGTCGAAGTGTACAATGACCTATTCGAATTCATTATCAAGGTTAATGCCACTTTGAAGAGAAAGAGCTTTATTGTGACCATGGCGATTACCGCTCTGCGACCAGAATTGCCAGGTATCCTTTCCTCATTCAAAAACCATGTCGACGTACTATCCAAACATCTGGATGCCGAAGCTTTTGCAATGATCCTTCAGATCAAGAAGGAGATAAGTGATACAACAAGTTTGTGACTACCTGACGCCCTTTATGTATGCTGCTCGCTAAGACATTATCAGTTGGCAGCAATCTGGACGTGGAAGAAGAGAATCTAACTGCACTGCGCCGCAAGTTGAAGCAACGTGCCAACGGCGCGTGTGATTGGATAATCGCAAACAACACATTCACGACATGGAGAGACCGCGAATCACAATCTAACATTCTCGTCATGCTCGGTGACATGGGATGCGGCAAAACCATGACCACGGCTTTTGTGGCTGACAAGGGCGCGCCGGAAGACCGCGTCGTGTGCTCCTACTACATCACCGGCGGCACGCAGACAGCCGATGTGGCCATCATCATGCGCAGTCTCACGTGGCAGCTCTTGCAGGCGAAACCGAGGATGAAGCGTGATTTCATGCAATGGTTTCGGGAATCTGCTGCGGGTGGAAACAACTTTCGTCCCGCTTCATTCGATGACAAGATTTGCGAGTTTCTTCGTCGCGCCCTACTCTCGTCGAAAGAGCATGTATACATTGTCCTCGATGCATTGGACGAGTGCGACATTTCCACACAGCGAGCGCTCTCTACACTTTTTCAAGGCTTGCTGAATGACGGTGCGCTTCTCAAGGTTTTCATATCCATGCGTCACAATGATGAAGCAATGTCGGTACTGCCAGAAGGCGCGGCAACTATCGAGTTCCAGACCTCTACAGAGCAGAGCAAGATTATTGCAGACTATCTGGCAGAGCAGCTCAACATTCCCGAGAAGATCCGTGGGCCGGCAGTGTCTGAGCTGTCTTCCCGTGCCGAAGGCTCCGCCATCTGGATTCGCATGGCGCTCGAATATATCAAAAAATTCCGCGCCCTGAACGAAAAAGGTCTACGCGACGCCATGAGCGCCCTACTGACATTCCGCGGGCTGACGGAGATGTATTGGCGGCTCTTTGAAAAGTGCGCATGCGACTTGGACGAGAATGTCGAGGCGCTTAGCATCGCACTCGAGACACTTGCCGTCGCTGAGCGGCCTCTCACTGTCGAGGAGCTATCCTACGCCGTGTGCCTCGATGTGGACCGCTCATGCGGGCCGGAAACGATGCAGGAACTCGAGCGCTCGGCACGCTCGCGCAACTTCTTTGAGATTGTACAGCCGTTCGTACACAGGCTGCAAGTAAGCGGTAATAGTCGAGATCAGCTCCGGCTCGTACATCATTCTTTAAGAGAATTGATTCTGCGCGGCAGCCCGTCGGAATGGATGAATCTTGGCAAAGCCAAGTCGAAGCGGACAACCCCGGCAGGAACAGCAGCAACCGCGCGCAAATCGGAGCTAGAAGGTAATCTCCTTCGGCGATGCGTCAACTACCTGCTCTATCAAGAATGCGATGAGCACAGGCTACCATTTCTCGAAGACGATGGTTTTTTCTTCGAGCTCGGTGACGTCTTTCACGACTCGGATGACGACGACGGATTCGAGAAGCCGCCTCCGGGACCAGGCAGTGATGAACCGCCACGTTTCGATCCAGAGGTGCTCGGCTTTGGTGGGTTCTACGCATACGCTGCGGCGTGCTGGCTCCATCACTTCACCAACGCGCCAGCAGACAAGGTTCAAGTCAGCGTTGATGAAATGATTGCGCTATGCTCCAGAAGCGGCACACGCACGCTCAATTGGCTTGAACAGTGGCGACGGCCGAATTGCTTCTACGCTGCCGAGCAACCACATCTCAACGTGAGTCTCCTCGAAGGCAAGTTTGATCCGCTGACGGTGGCTTCCGGGTGGGGATCTGCCGAGGATATTGCCGCAGTGCTCCGAAGCGACATGACACAGCCGGCATTCTACCCCGAAACGATATGGCTCTGCGTTGGCAACTTGGTGATGCGTGAGCGCGTCGCGGTACTCCGCGACCTTCTTACCGCTCACGGCGAGCTGCTGCCCGCCAGCGATGTGCTATGGTATATATCCTACGGATGGTACAGATCCGCGCTGACAGAGGAATGGGACGATATCATGGACATGCTGGTATCGCGCGACCGGGACCGCCTCCTCGAAAACGGCAACGCGATCCTGTGCGGCGCGGCTGGACACGGCGCGTTGCCGCTGGTCCGCAGTCTGTTCCGGGCGGCCGACTGCGATCCGGCGCTGCGCACAACACTACTCTCCACAGAGATCCGCGTCGGGAAGAATCGCAGTCATACGAAGCTGCACCGACACCAGTCCGTCGGCGAGGCGGCGCGCGGGACGCACATCGAGACGGTGCGCTTCCTGTGCGCGCAGAACGGCATCGAGCCACACCTACGCTACGTCGATAACGATGTCGGCGGCGGCACCGTCTACCACATGGCGGTGAGGCGGCAATTCGAGGATTTGGCTCCCGTACTGCTGCGCGCGTGGCCCGAGGGCCTCCTCGTGCAAAACAGCGAGGGCGATGACGGGCTGGTGCTGTACATGCTCCAGAAGCTCCGCGACATCGGAGACAGCGCCACCGGCAGCACGACCGGCATGCTCGAGTTCCTCATCGAGCATGTGCTTGAGAACGAGGCGCTGCAGCGCGCCGCGCGGGAGACGAGGGGCCAGGCGCTGGCGACGCTCGTGGTGCGCGCACTGGCCAGGACGCGCCGCGCAGCGACGTGCGCGGAGTTCATACGGCGCGGTCTTGCGCCGATGGAAGATGTGCTGGCGATGGAAGGCGGCAGGGTGGTGTTGAGCGACGAGGTGGCGCCGGGCGTGGACGATGACGAGTTTCTCGAGGAAATCAGTCGTGCCTTATCGCTAGCCATACCAACAGAACCTCTGCACGAGGGCACGGTCAGTATTTGACGGCGGAGCTGCCCGTTTCCGCTCTGCTCACTTGGTTGGCTTTTTTTTCGTCGCGCTTTCCCATAGAGGCCGTTCTAGTACTTCATCAGTCGAATTATCTTTTCCTTGATCTGGTGCGCATCCTTCAGACAGCCCTGGACGGGTGCATACGCGACTACTTGCGGCAGATATTATAGCAATCATGAGAGGAATTTATATCAGTCAAGTGGTGTAGTTGAAAGGGTGTGCTGTATTCGTGCCATGGCGATATGCCAACGCGACCTATGCAGCTACTTTACCACGTTGCTATAGAGTATATTTTGAAGCATACTACAAAGTCATCCTTGTTTACAGCATTTATGACTAATGTTGTGAATGAAGATTATAAATTTTTTATTATTTATAGTCTAATCAACCCTATATACTATCTAGAACCACATAAGAGATATTAAAGGTAGAAGTGTTTTTATATGTTGTGTAATTATGTTGCTAAGTAAAACTGATTATCTTGATCCATCTAAGATTTAATATATATCATTCATTAAGAGCTCAATCAGGCTAATTCATATCATCTATATTAATCAAGATTTTAACAAGACTTCATATTTGTAGATGCTACGGGCAGTTATTTTCTAGGCTTGCGGATTGTGGAATAAGGCGAGCCAACACAGGACAGAAGTCCGTACCTATGACTTCGATATGAAACTGGCCTCCTACAGCGGTGGCGGAAGGCTGGCTTCTGCTCGCAACATCACAAGTCGAGGTTTTTGCATTATTACTCAAATTGTCTACCATAATTACATAGTCGTTGATGGCATGAGCAAGAAGACTCTCGTTGGAAACTTGCTTTAGTATAGGGGATGATGTTGCTAGTCTTGGCTGGCTACTACCGAGGACAATAGCAACTGGAAGTGTAGCATGAAGGCACACAGTACGATACACATACATCACAACGCTGACATCGCATCGTTCCGGGCCTAAAGCTCATTACATACGGTAACTATCGTTGACTCCTAAATTCAAAGCTCACGCACAACCCTTCACATACCCAGTGGTGATAGCAGCACAATCGGGATGATAGCGGCGGCGAAAAAAATCCAGCCATTCCCAGAGCCCCCAGATGGTCCGGGAGGAGGTCTCGGCGTCGTGTTGGGCTTCGATCCGCCATCAGGACTCCTAGAGTTCGCCCGGGCGACGATGTAGCTGGTGTGCTCGCGCAGGCTGCTCATCATCGCGCTCCGTATGACGTCCACCCCGATGTTGACGCCGAGGGGAACGACGATGTGGAAAACCGATTGATTGTTCCACTGGCCCTGGATGTTGGCGACGCGGTGGCCGGGCGACGTCTCGTACGTGCCCTGGATGTCGATGCGCATCCAGCCGTCCCTGTCGGACCCCTGGCGGAGGCTGCGTGGGATGTCGATCCCGTAGCGCCGCGTCACCTCCCGCGCGGTCGTCGACACGCGGGTGCCGGCCTGGACGGTCGTCGGGAGGATGCCGTCGGCCCACTCGCCGATGAGGTGATGGAATATCGCCACGACCTCCCTCTCCACCGTCTGCAGAAGGCGGGGGTTCTGCGGGATGTGAGCATCCTTGGCCCTGCCCTTCTTTTCCTTGCCTGGAGACCGCTTGACGATGCGATGCCCGATGGTCCCCGCGTCGTCGGACTGGAAGTAGGGCAGGAGCCTCTGGAGGACGTCGTCGTCGAGGCTGAAGAGGTCGTACTCTCCCGCGCGGACGCACACGAGCTCCCAGCACTGCGCCCTGTCGTTGTCGGTCCCGTGATTGGGGTTCATTGAAGTCGTGGCGTTGGCGTTGGGCACGTTGTCGACCCTCTCCTCGAGGTAGCGGCTGCTGGCGACGTTCTGGATCTGGAAGTAGTTCTCGCCGCACGGGCAGGGGATGAGTCTCCATTGGTGGTGGGGGTCCTTGGTGTCGTCGTTCTGCGCCTCGATGCGCGACCCATCCCAATGATCCAGGACCATGCCGGACTCCTTGTTGATGATTGCGTAGACCATAGAGGTGTCCTTTCCAGAAAGGACGTCGAGATACCAGTGATTGCTCCATTCCGTTGTCGAGTCCGCGGACATGACGACGCCTCCCTTCTGAGTGGCGCTTCTGAAGTCGAGCGAGTGTCCCGTGCGGGAGTTGACGAGGGCAAAGGACGGGAGCCGGTCTGACGCCTGCACCGCGATCCAATGGTGGTAGGGATCCTTGGTGCCGTTCTGTGGATATGCCTCGATGGTCTTGCCGCCGTCGTAATGGTCCAGGGCGCCGATGGTGCTCGTGCTGACAATGGCAATCCCATCACCGGCCGGCTCGACACTCCACAGGGCTCCCTCATCCCCGCTGTGCTTTCCAGATACTACGGTAGGCGACTTTTCCCGCGCCAGAAGTGCCGAGCCCGTGGCCCTGTTGAAGATTGTATAGTGGTGCGGCCGGGACTTTTCCTGGACGAACCTCCACTGAACAGTGAAGTCAAGAGCATTCTTCATGCCGGGCGAGGGGGAGACGGCGCTGGCGCTGCCTGCGAGGAACGTCCCACTCTTGAGGTTCTGCAGCGTTGTCCAGTAGACGGGCGGAAAGGGGTACTGGATCAGCCGCCAGGTCTGCGAGTCATCCTCGCGGTCCTTCTGGGCCTCGAGCTTGCCCGACAGAGCACCCTCGACCACATCGACGACAGTCTTTGCCGCGACACTCACAATCTTGACGCTATCCACGAAGTCAGAGACGAACATAACGTCAAAGGAAGCTTCGCTGCGCGATCTGCGGAACGGCTCCGTTGAGAGAGACTTACCGCTCCTCACCAGGCGGGCTTGTGCCGACGTCGGTGAAGCGCCACTGCTGGTTCTTCCCGCCGTGGTAGTCGTAGGCGATGACGGGCGTGCCGCTGGCCGTGCCGCCATCAGACAGATCAATGACCCTTTTTTCATCTTCAACGCTCCTGATGATGTACACATCGTCGCCGCCGATAGACTCGACGAACCAGAGCTGCGAGCGCGAGGCATTGGTCGAGGACGCCCGGTTGGCAGCGGAGGCCGTCTTTTTGTCACTGTCGTACTGGAGATACCATCCGGTACGCGCGTGGCTGATCCAGTACACGGGGGGGAAGACGACGCGGTCAAACGCCCAGAGCTGACGCTGGTCGTTTTTCCAGCTAGACGCGACTGCGGTGCTGCCAGACCCCGTGCTGAGGGTAAGCGCTTTCTTGTTCAGCTTGCTGCTGATGCTGTAGTAGGCTGTCCTGCACAGTTTTCAACGCCGTGACCGTCAGTCACCGCCTTAGAGATCAGTGTAAACAAGGGTAGAGCTTACCCGTTATCATCGCTGACCCACTGAAACGTCCAGTGCTGGTTGGGATTGTTCGTCTGCTGGTACAAGATCACCAGGGTGCCGTCCTTGTCCGAGCTCCCCCTGAGATCCAGCACGTCGCTGGACTGAGCATTCCTGAAGCGGAAGTTTTCTCCGTCCGGGAGCGGCTCTACGAGCCACATCTGAGACCGGTCCGCCAGAGTCTGACGGCTGCCGAGCTTGGTTTGACCGGCGGACGGTATGGCCCCGTCGGTGGTGGCCCGATTCCGAGCACAGAGCCATTAGACTTGTTTCGGATCCAATAGGCTCCTTCGACTGGAGACGAGCACTTCATGTGAACAGAGCTACTTGGCCATTGCAGAAGAGAGAAGACTCACGTGTAGGAGGGGCAATGTTGGTTGGCATCGTGCTTGGTTATAGGTGTTGAGTGCTGAGATGCTTGGAATGTCGGATAGTTTTTGACTTTGAGGAAAACGAAAAGCTTGTGGATAAGCAGAAACCTCTGGCGGCTTATGAGATGTATTTATACACATTATAGAAGCTCTCGATACGAAGTTTCATTGCACGCTGCATATATAGGTCCACCTGTTATGTCCAAACGAGCAGCTGGGGAGGTAAGATTGGGCTAACCCGCATACAATAGTTGAACAGGTAGCCTAATTCTTCGTCCCGCACCTCCGTTGTATTCGGCTATTGCAGGTCTTGGTCTGAATACGAGCTTCGTGTGATTCCTCACACTTCCAACTTACATGAAGGTTGCACGACAACATATTGAAAAGCCCAAAGCTATCGCGGTGGTGTGGCTTCCCGGCTGCAGCAGATGCTCCAATCACATGCTTACCTGTGAATTCAGGGACGGATAGCACCGGCAGAATGCTATGTTAATTCTGTCAGAGATGCCCAATATCCTGACATGCGGTAGATACGAAGCGTGAGTCGAATGCATCTTGCCGTGTCTCGATGCCTGGCCTGGGCGTCGGACCGACACAGACACAAGAGAACTGTAGATGAATACGAAGCAAGGTTTATAACCCGGCTTGATATTGTTTCTTTCGTGGCTTGAAGCATGAGATGTGTCACATCTGACAATCTATCAGGGTTGCGGTGCGGCCGTGGTGTGTGCTCACCGGGATCTTTTGACGTGATTCAAGGAGAGACGGAGTCAATATTCACTCTCTTTGAGGCCAGTCTATTGGATGGATTTCTATCGGGTTGCTAAGCTATCATGTGGCGAGGAGGCACAAGTGACTGCCAGGTAAACCACCTTCGTACCTGACGTCAATATTTCAGGAAGCTCGGGTAATTTCTGTCCGGCACACGACGCGAGGAAAGGTAGATGTATATTGCAAAATTATCCTGCTTCCGAAACAAAAAAAAACGTCGTTTCCAAGACATCATATTGGAAATCTCAGCTAAAGTCGTCGTTATAATACCGACATGTGAAGTCATCCAAAGGTATCTATCTATGCCTACCCTAGACACCCAGCCGAACTACATTGCGACAAGACGAGCGGTTCTGAGGGCTACTGATTATTCCCATCACCAATCGTTCTTCTATTGCAGCAGTCTTTACCATCTCCGCCGTCCCTATTTGCCCTGCTTTATGTCAAATAAATAAATGCCGCGCCTCACAAGTCCAGCCATCGCGCGATCAAGATGCTGCCAAGACCAATAATCCTGCTGTGATGCTGCCCTCTCGGGTCGTATACCAATCTCCAGCTGCATGATACACCAAATAAACAACCCGTCGAGACCACACTGACTCCCGCATATAATATCCCGAGGCGTACCCGTGTGAGGTAGGCCGTCCCTCCACGCCCTCTCCTCGGCCAGGCTGACGCATCTGAGACTCCCCCCCCCCTCCCCTCCATTATGACTGTCTCGTAAGACCACGACCGAGACATCCTCTGCAGCATGTCTCAGTATAGCAAAAGCTGAAAATGGAATCATCGGGCAAGATGCACCGCGTCGGCCCATGACTCCCATTCCTCCATCCCCCCGTTGAGATCAACTCACACACGCACATGGGCGGAAAGCGGAACTGCTCATTCTCCTCCGTCGCCGATGGCAAGTCGGACTGCCGATTACCCCGCAAGCTCTCCTGAGTGATGATGATCTCTCTATTGTCTTTCTCTCTTTCTCTCTCGTCGGGCACGACTCTGGCTGGTCACCAGCTGATCAGCTGCAGCAATGCTTCACTAGCACCCGCAGCACAATACCACTTACACAATCCCACCCTCCCTCACCCAGCCACAAAATCCAGTATCCCGCTCCTCCCCATTCCCTCCTCATTTGTCCTCTTCTCATCATCTGCATCACCGAATCCATCTTTTCCATCACCTGCATCCATCCCGCAGCCTCCCAAGAGAAAAAAAAAACCACCCGAGCCAACCATGTCCACACCACGCCTCAAGTACAAGCCCGCCACCATCCAGCCTCCCATCGAGGAGCCCATCATCCTCCGCGCCGTCCTCGCCGACGACATCTACCTCCTCGGCGGGCAGTTCGCCATCCTCTGCCAGTGGGCCAACCCCGCCCTCGCCCGCGGCAGCTCCCTCTCCGACTTCCAGTCCCGCGCCGCCGACCGCCTCCGCAACACCCTCCGCTTCCTCACCGCCGTCGTCTACGGCACCCCCGCCCAGCAGTCCGCCGTCTGCTCCGTCGTGCACGTCTACCACGCCCGCGTCCGCGGCGACGGCTTCGACGCCAACGACCCGGAGCTGCAGAAGTGGACCGCCGTCACGCTCTTCGCCTCCATCCTCGCCGTCCGCGAGCTCATCTACGGCAGCCCCGACCGGCAGCTCGTCGCCGCCATGCTCCGCCAGTGCGCCGTCTTCGGCACCTGCCTCGGCATGCCCGCGGACATCTGGCCCCGCTCCCCCGAGGAGTTCGCCGCGTACTGGGAGCACAACATCGCCACCCTGCAGGTCTCCGACGTCGCCCGGAGGCTGTGCTCGGACCTACTGTACCCGAGAAGGGTCCCGCTGAACCTCGCCGCGGCGCTGCCCCTCGCGAGGCTCTTCACCATCAACCTGCTGCCGCCCCGGCTGGCGAAGGAGTACGGCCTGGAGCCGTCGCCGGCGTACAGGGCGACGTTCAACACAGTCACCTATGGCCTGTCGGCCGTGTATCCGTGGCTGCCGGACTTCTTGCGGCAGACGAGGCACGGCTGGGCGCTGGAAGATCTCGAGAGGGCTGTGGAGAGGATCAAGAAGACAGGGCACTGGGCGGGCACTCGGAGCTCGTAGACGTGACAACCAACGCACATTTAGGTCTCCCACAGAAAGCCTAGAGGACAATAGCAAACGTCTGACCTTGCTGTGCTATAGCAAGTTGATATATGGCTAGCAAATTGATCAAGTATATATCATGTAATAAAATGCTGTAACCGGCCACGTGCCACGTCTTATCCCACAAAACGCCGTAACTATGTGCTCTTCAGACTGCCAAAGCGCCAAAAAAAAAAAAGAGAAAAACTGCCATGACTACGGATTAAACCTCCATCAGCCCCAACTTTGATCGTCTCAATCTTGGAAGCCGTTCCAGGACTTTTCATCCTCGGAGCGGCGGTGACTTGTGGGCGCATCCGGCGTCGAACCGTTGCCATCGCCACGAGCAGCCACCTTCCTCGGCGACGAGACCGGAGACGGTGAGCGACGGCGCTTCTCGGCTCTGCTGAGGCTGCTGTTTGATCCGCTTCTTTGATGCTTTGCTCTCGGCGAGGATGCCGACGGCGAGCGCAGAGGAGACGTTGTTCGCGCCCTTGTACCATTGGACTTGGAGTCGCTGCTTCTTGTGGCAGGTGCGGTAGCAGAGGGGGTAGTCCAATTGCCCTCGGGCTCGCCATTCCAGCGCGCGAGCATATCGGCAACCCTGGGACCCCATACCGTCTCCCCCTTGGCCAGATCGTCATAGTCGAGACAGTTGGTGCCGCCAACTGTGAAGTCGCTCTGTCGCGTGCGGCACAGCTCGGCCATGAGTCCCGCCGAGTCGAGTTTGGCCCCGAGATCGTGGCAGAAGCTGCGGATGTAGTACCCGGATGTAACCGTGAGCCTGATCTTGGCGGCCGGCGGGCCGTCATCACTCCACGGCGGAGGTGTGCTCTCATCGGCCGCGGGCTTCACCAGGTTCGACCCCCTGTTGGAATGCACCGGCGACGAGCCGGGAAGGGCACCCAGCGCCCCGGACATCATGGCGTCCCTGTTTTTGTTCTTGTTGCCGTTGCTGTTGCGGGGCGATCGGCCCGGGGTGGGGGAATCGCGGATGAGCTCGTCTTGGCGCTCCTCGAACTTCTTCTTGAACGACTCGTGCGCCGCAATGGCCTGGTCCTCCTCCGCCTTCTCCTCGAGAGTGAGTGCTTTTGCGGTTTCCTGCTGCTTCTTGACGCGCCAGACCTGCTCTGCTAAGTTGCGTTCCGATTCCGATGCCTCCTCGGTCGGCCACCGGTGGTTGTGCTTCCCGGGCTCGTAATACTCGACAAGCTCAATATTGAGCACCTCGACCTCGCGGCCCGCAATCTCTCTGGGAATCGGCTTGCCCTCGCGGGCGTACTCGTACAGAGGCTTCCCGTTCATCTTGAGCGCCGAGTATAGGGGCGGAATCTGAATCTGCTTGCCGCGAAACGACTCGAGCGCCTCCTCGAGCTTCTCCCTTGTGATGTGGTCGTAGGGCCGCTTGGTGAGGACGCGGCCAACGCGGTCGTATGTGTCGGTGCTGGCGCCAAAAACCACGGCCGTCTCGTATTCCTTTGTGCAGTCGAGAAACTGCGACAGCTGCTTCGTGCCGGTGCCGACGCCGAGGATGAGGATGCCGGTCGCGAGCGGGTCGAGGGTGCCGCCGTGGCCCATCTTAACCTGCGAGGCGCGCTTCTCCTGCCTCCGGCGCTTGAACTGGCCCCCAGTCTCCTGAAGGCGGCGGGCAATCTCGGCCTCGAGCATGGGCTTGAAGAAGCTGGAGGGGTTGAAGTGCTGCTGGCAGGCGCGGATGACCTGAGCGGAGCTCTCGCCGCAGGGCTTGTTGATGGCTGGAGGGCGAGCTTCTATATTAGCGGTGGACGGTCAATTGGAAGACGTGCACGTTCCGCACCGAATATGCCATCGCGGGCAAAGTTTGAGGCCATCCTGAGAGGAGCTCTCACTTGGCGCATACGAGCGGCTGGGCGACTCTGGAGTTGGAGGCGTCGAGGGGGGGAGGGGTCACGTTTGCAGCGCCGGCGACGGAAGATGGCAGGATCATAAGAGTGGCATGGAAAGAAGACGGGGTCTACAAAGAACTGAGAAGGGTCCTCTGAGCCAATGGTCAATAGGGGTCTATTTTCTTCCTCTTTCCGGTATGGATATAGTTGACGGGAAGAAAAAGTCAAATGGAGCAGAATGGCGGGCGACAGATTGGGAGTGAAACAACGAGAAGAAAAAAAAACTTAGCGCACAAGCAGAGGCCCGCTATGTAGCATCGTGAAAGGGAAACTGGCGGCTGCGGGCGCTGGATGCGTTTTTAGTGGCGGGGGCCGTAGTTAGCAAAACAAGTGGCCGGCGTACCGCCAATGTAGCCGGTAAAGCCGCTCATTTATTTTGTCTTCCTCATGGCCACTCAGTACACGCCGATCTTAACCTGCCTGCAAGCTGATCAAGACGTGCATCGAAAACGTACATACCAATGCTCTTCTCCCATCAAGTTACATGGTACATATGTTGGGAAATATCTTCATCATTTAGGCTATCTAGGAATAGCTTCATAGAGTCCACTGTTTCCTATGTCAACCTCATGTAGCCAAAACTCCAGTAATCCCCAAGCAGTCCGTGGATAGTCCTTCTCACCAAGCCTCCACGAACCTATTTTTCCCTTGTTTTGCTTTCTTATTTCTTTCCAATGAGGGCGAGGTTGGCGACGTTCATGACTGCCATGAAGAGCCATACCAAGACGCCAAAGATGATCGTGTACCACGAATTTGCCATGCTGACTCCAAAGGTCGTGCTCTGGTCATCGTGAGAGTCGTCGCCAGCCAGCAGCCAGCGCGCCCGGCCGGACCGTGCCGTCATGTACTTGCTGCGACTCGTAAAGTAGATCAGCGGAAGCGTCACGAACGGCAGCACGATGCTCAGCGCCACCTGGGTTCCGTTGAGCGCCGCATTAAGGCCCCGGCGCCCGACCGCACCGGCGATGATGATGCTCGGCGTGATGCTGATGGTGCGCGTTACCAGGCGGCGCAGCCATGGACGCAGCTTCCAGTTGATGGCGCCCTCGCTGACCATCTGCCCAGCAATGGTGCACACGACACCTGCCGAGATGCCCGACAGCAGCAGCGCCAGCGCGAAGATGGTGCCCGCCGCCGGCGAGATGGACCGCGACAGCAGGTCATGGATGCCAAAGATGTCGGCGTCGTCGGCGTCCGGGTTTCCGTACAGCGATGCGCCGGCGACGATAAGGATAGCCGAATTGACGAAGAGGGCAAAGGTGAAGAGCGCAAAGATGAGTTCGATAACGGAGACGCGGAGCGAGTGCTTGATGGCGCCTAGCGAGGGGACGTAATAGCCCTTGTCGATGCCCTGGTCCAGGTTCTCTGGCTGGTCCTCGAGCTCGGGCGGGAGCTGGCTGCACTTTTGGTCGTACTCGCGGAGACGGGGCTTGACGAGCCCGGAACCGAGGTATAGGCTGTGCGGCATGACTGTGGCACCGAGAATACCGCATGCCTGGTAGAGCCTGGTTTGCGTCGGCGTCAGAGCTGATCTATACGAGGCATCTAGGTCATTTCTAGTACTTACGCATTCTTCTCAACCAAAACACTGGATGGGAGGTAACCTCGGAAGACTTCGCCGGGAGTCGTGTTGCGGATCAGGGACATTTGGATGCAGAAGCAGACGACAACACCCAGAACAAGTACAATAATGAAGAGTTCAAAGTAGCGCAGGGTGCGCATAGATCCCTCGGGTCGGTAGAAGAAAAGGATGACCATGACGTCGAGAATGGAGATGGCGCATCCGGCCACCAAGGGGATTTGGGGAACCAGAATATTGAGGGCAATGGCAAAACCAATAACCTAAGTGCTTGTCAGTAAAAAAAAAGTTTCTCTCAGTAATCGAAATATCAGACTGTCCTACCTCTGCTATATCAGTTGCGATAATGGCCACCTCGGCAAAGGCATACAGGACGTAGTTGAGCCATCGCGGCAGAAATGCACGGCATGCCTCGGCCAGGTTGAGGCCGCTGACGGTGCCGAGCTTGATGGCCAGGGCTTGGAGGTAGATGGCAAAGATGTTGGACAGCAGGACGATGAAGAGTAGGCGGAAGCGATACGAAGCACCAGCCGCAATGTCGGTCGAGTAATTTCCAGGGTCAACTGCCACGCATTAGAGGGTGCATCCAATCTGATCGGTTTCCCCCCATCCCCTATGAGTACTTACTGTAAGCCACGGCAATCATGAATCCCGGTCCGATAAAGGAAAAGAACGTGACTAGCATCTTCTTGAGCCGGGCCAAGAGCGAGCGGTCGCCATCGCCGTCGGCCATGGCCGCCCCGCCAGCAGACGCTCGGCTTCCTCGAGGGGAAGCAGAGGGCGACAGCGGCGGGTGGTGGTGGGCGGTGGACGCGGCAGGGTCGCGCGCACCACCCGCGGGGTGCCGGACACTACAGTCGAGAGACTTGTAGGCCAGCCGGAAGCGCGACTTGATGCCGCGGCCGTGGGCGTCGACGGGGATCGCGCTGGCCTGGCTGGTGGACTTGTCCGCGGTGCCTGCCCCGGCGGCCGCAGCGCCGCCAGAACCTCCCTGGGAGTTGCCTTCGGCCACGGCGCGGCGGTTGACAGTGCCGTTGAAGTCCTCGTTGGTGGTGAGGTCATTGGAGAGGGGGTTGGGGCTCTGGTTGTAGCCGTCGTCGCCTTCGAAGGGCTCGTCGGTGTGAGATGTCTTGTTCATCCCGGCGTCGGAGAGTATAGCGTTTAAGTTTTCTTCTTCTTCTTTTTTTTCCTCTTGCAAAAGGGTTCTGTTTCTCTGCATAGAATGGTAGTTGTAACAATAATGGATGGGTGACTGCAGCGGGACAGGATTGATATTTATGCAGCCTCCTCTTTCTTTTCGTTCTCGTCTGCTTCTACTAAAACTTGCTGCATGCAGCTAGTCGAGGACCTGTATGAGGCGTTTGGGGAATCCCCCCCGGCAATTGTAGGGAGCAGAAGAGAAGCCCTTTCCTTGGCGCTAGACAAGGCAGTAGCTCCAGTCGTCACTTTTGTCTGATTCGACGACAAGATAATTGGCCCCGCCGCCAAGGCAAAGGAAGCATTGGCCGCCATACTCGGACACGGTTCTATCCGATGACCGGACACGTATTCACACATGCATTGAATAAATATCACCGATCGGTATCGCTATCAATATTGTGATTTGGCAGCCTGCTGAATGTCACCTCTTGCGTACGGTGCTCTGTGCGCTCGGTCGCTGATAGCTTCGTTGGACTTATGCAGCGTCGCGGGGCGGCTACTGTGCGCCAGAGCTGAGCATTCGGCTTTTCTTTCTTCTCGCCAAAAAGCAAGTCACTGACCGCCGTGCAACAATCTGAGAAGCAGCCTTCCCCTGCATCGTATATACACGTAGCAGGTATATATGTACGTACATATGTAGGTGTGGTCTGGCTAAAGTGCTCCAGGGCAACAGAAATCGCCGCTCATCTCCGCATTGCGGATCAATACAGGGCTTTGACAGCTTCGATCCACGCACCAAGATCGGTCTCATCATTTTGCATCGAATACCTGATTGTTCTACCCTGTTCGTACAGCTACCTATATCTGGCTACATAGTTCTCGTTCATATACTGTAGGGTACTCCAGCGGCCTCGTATCGAAGCCGAGTCGCACTATCCTCGTGAGACCCTCGGAAAGGTCATTCGTCGACCTTTCGCAGAGAATAGATTGCGGCATTTGTCAAAATCCGGATTCGAATTGTTTGGGATCTTGTTCTCCTTTTCGAACGGGGAAGCCTGCTGCGTAGATAATGAGATGCATCCAGGTCATGAAGCGTTTTAGCTTATGACCGACGAGAAGCATTATTCACATTTTTATGTCCCTTGCCATGTAACACAGCACAAAATGCACTAACCACTCTCCTAAGTAAAATAAAGTTATGCATGATGCACACCAAAGGGAGAAGCCCCTTCACACTTCGAATGTGATGAAGCATGATATTCAGATGAGGACGAGTGTGAGCGAGGATCGACTGACAAAATCTTGATAGAGAACTTATTGATTTATATCTATTTTACTTTCGCTTGTCTGTATGCTTTGAGTTGAAGCTCTTTCATCACCCGCTTTCGTGTTAGCGGGCCTTTCTCAAACTTGTTTGATAGCAAACAAAACATGGGGGCATCGTGATAGGTGCTGGTAGAATAATCTCTATGCTCCATAAAACACAAATATAAAGATACACAAGGTCTTCACACATAAACTCATCCGCGTAGCTCCGCATACAGTGGCCAGTCGAGTGGTATCGAAACCCTGGATCGATTACTCTTCGTCGCTAAACGCCCGCCCTTGCCGCTCGGCTATTTAGATCTCGTCCCCCCATCGCGTTGCACAGGCTCTCTCCTTCATCCCCTCCCACCACTGTCACCCGACCCTTTGCTGGGCCAGCTTACATCCGCGGCCAGTCCAAACGAAAAAAAATCCCGTCAAGCGCGAGACGCATTTGTATTTATTGCTCGCCCGCTCATGCTAGCAACGGTTGGATCGCAAGCTCCATCGTGAGCTCGCTCCCGCACCAGCATCAGAAGATAGTCGATCATGGCCGAAGCCACCGAAGCAGATGCACCCCCCGTCGATCAAGCGCTTGACGCGCTGCCCGCGACACCCATCGCGGAGCTCAGCCCAGAAATTTCCGACCCAGACTCACGCGTCATCGACGGCGTGGTCACCATTACATGGCCCTATAGCAGCGTCACACGATCCATCGCCTTTATCCTCGCTGAAAACGACTTTCGCTTACGCCGTGCACGAGGGCAGCTGCGACTCGAGTTTCATGACCCTGTCGGCCGAAAGCTCGCTGATGCCGGCATAGGGGGCGGTGACAGCCTCCGTATCGCCCTGCAGGGTGCCCAGTGGGAGGCGCATCAGCCGCAAGCGCGAGTCCCAGGCACGATCCTTGAGTGGCAGCTCAAATTTACAAATAGGCTGCTCATGCACATTCGGCGCGTCGACACAGAAGAAATAGAAACTCTTGATCTCACATTATCTGACGATACGCTCGATGGCGAAAAAGATAACCTGACTACTCATACGCCCGAGGTTGTGTCCCCTCCCACACCACCGGCCTTGACCGCTGCACAGCTCCCCGCGACTCCCCACACGGAGCCTCTGAGTTTGTCGCGTTCACTCAAACGACCTGCTTGGTCCGAATTGGAGCAACCTGCCGAATTCACGTCACCCGCATTTCTGAAACGAGCGCGATTATCATACGGGTCGCTGTTCGAAGATGGATTCGACATCTTTGACGAAGACGTGTCTAGAAAGCAGAAGAAAAAAGCGAAACGCTCTAGGTTCAGCATGGGGGCAATGGGCTGGAAATACAATAGTCGGTCACCCACTCCGGAACCTATAGGGGTGGACACCTCCGGGTCCGGCACCGACCTTGATGTACCCCAGGATACGTTAACTAATCATGAAATCTCTGCACACTCCGGCACTTCCGGTATGGTAAGTGAAGCCACACAGACGTTTGGCCAGGAGACTGCGGTACAAGTCGAGGTACCAGCGCCAAGCGAGCCTGCTCCCCCGAAATCGCCTTCGCCACCGCCAGCCGATATGGCCTATGAAGCCACACGGACGCTCGGCTCGGAAATTGCGGTACGAGTCGAGATACCAGTGCCTCACGAGTCTGCTCTCCCGACGTTGCTTTCGCCGCCACCGCCAGCCGGCCTGGAGACTGTGGAACCAGTCGAGGAACCTGTGCCGTGCAAGTCTGCTCCCCTAAAATTGCCCAGCTCGCCACCAGCCGGCTCCGAAAATATAGATGAATCGAGTAGCGGCTCTCTCCTATGTCCAATGTCCGCGACTTCTGCCGAACAAAAGGCCGATTTCATGGTCGATCACGAAAGTATAGGACCTGCAGACTCGAACGCGACATACGAAGCCATTGCGATACCTACGACACCGCCGCCAAAGATCCCATCACAAGAGATGCAAATTAGCACCGACACTGCTGCAAAAATTGCCGTTGGGGGTTCTCCGCCTAGCGTAACCCATTTTGATAAGACACTGGAAGCATCGCAGCAAATTAGCCCTCAGCTGGACCACAGGACTGAGGACGAGGCAACTACCCGCGCTGATCGGGCAGTGGAAATTTCAATTCCGCGAGCTGATGATGGAAATCCCAATGCCATGCTGGCTCCGGCACACGGGACTCCCGAAAGTACGTTCGTCCAGCTGTCTGAAGTTGTAAATGTTCGGCAGCACGGTTATACCGATACGCCTCTACACTCTGCGGACCCACACACATTGCCATTTGCGACCTCGCTGGAAAGGCCGAAGTTTGACGCGGGCCATAAAGACACCACATTTGACAGTCCTGACCACAAAATTCATTGCTCGCGAGAGCAGCCTGCTGTATTTTCACAGGCTCCTATCAGCCTAGCCGTAGATGCCGGGCATTGCGCCGGCGAATCGCCCTCCCCCGCTAAACTTCGAGAGAATGAAGATCCCGAGAATGATGGTATGAGCACGGATGCTGAGATGGATGGCCAAATCTCAGAAACAGCGGCCGAAAAGCACAGAGATAGCGATGTAAATCAAACTGACGAGGACGATGAGGGACGGGATCGCTCTGTTTCTGTGGACGGGATCGAGCAGCAGCACTACGACGCGGCTGGACCTCACGACGTTGATGCTTATTCTGAGGAAACTGAAGTTCACTCTGACGAAGCGGCAGAGGAGTATTATGGAGAGCGGGACGGGGAAGTGTTTGACGAGGAGAGTCCCAAACAGGAAATAGTCGATGAGGAAGATGAAGAGCACAGTGGTGACGCTGAGGGTTACCCGGAAGATGAGTATGATGACGAGGAGAGTGATGAGGGGTACGAGAGAGATGGCTTGTATGACGAAGATGAATCGGCGGTAGAATCGCAAACAGCATCTCAAGTTATCATCATCCTTTCGGACAGCGACGACGATGACACACCTCCTCCGCGGATTGTTGCCGCTGAAGCAGACTCGCGTGCAAAAGCTGAATTATCCGAGCTCGACAACGATGAGGTGGTCTCATCTGAGGAACGCGACGAAGAGAGTGCGTCAGAGGGTAGCTCTGCGGAGGAAACTCACATTAATGAGGGCAGAGGGTTACCAAAACAACAAATGGTTAGTGGTGCGGATGACGAACCTACTATGTTCAAAACAGGCACCTCAGCTACGGATACGGAAGCTGAGCACATGGATGAGCGCATTTTCGCCGAAGCCACCAGGGAATCCAGTGCTGCGCCAGAATCTATCCATGAGACTTCTGAGGAAGTTGAACCGGAGTCCCAGATGTACACCAAGGAAGAAAAGCCGTCAGACGAAAATGCTCAGCAAAACTCACCCGAAAAGGATATCTTGAGGCTCAGTGCCGAGACTCCAGTTAGCAATAACCCCCAAGAGCCGCGGGTCCAGCATATCGACGAATCCCCAAGTAGGGGCCACAACCAAGACAACGCGATGACTGAATCTCAGAATCGGCCACATCCGCCGTATCGAGTTGGCAACGGTGTCCAAGTTTCATCCGAACCGAATCTTGCAGCATACACTGACAAGGGCGATGAGAATGACACAGTGGCAGAATTAATGGAAATAGACAAAGAGAGGGATGAGATCGAGTCGGTATCAATGCCCGGGACAAAGACAGCTGTACTGGATGCAACAATCCCGGACGGTTCACCGATCGCTCTGGATGAGCCATACTCAGACTACGAGCTAATTGAGGAAGAGGCGATAACAACGGATGCCGAGGAGGTAGACGCAGGAGATATGGACGTGGATGATAGAAGTGTGGATAGTGACGTCGAGGTCAATGAAGTTCCGCCCGAGGCCATGGATGAGATCAAGTCTCAGCCTGATATCGATATGCATATCGAAGAGCCTGACGAAGTCCTGGTCGAGTCAGAATTTTCTTCACCCCACGGAGTCGAGGAGGCACCATTGGGAATGAGCGAAGATCAAGGTGTAGTAACCGAGAGTGCTTCGCATGTCGTCGAAGGCCGCACCGATGATATTATCCAAAAGTCCAATGACCAAGTTCGGAGTCCATCGGCAGTAGCACAACATGTCCAAGAGACTCTGGCGGACGACGCAGGGTCGATGAACGCAGAACTCGAAGGCTTAGAAGATACTCCTAAACAGGCCGCGGATGGTCAACTCGAGGCAGCAGAAATCTTCACAAGCGAGACCCTGAAATATCCTAACATCCATGATGAGCGGTTAACGAAGGATGACCGACTGTCGACGCAAGATGACACGCAGCCGGCAGATGTTGAAGCAACTGATCAACCGATCCTAGAGGCATCTCGGTCTCCGTCAATCAGAAGTCGCTCGAGCGAGGATGACATGGCCGTGAGCCAACAGCTTGTGGGAGAGTATTTGCAACATAGTTCACCAAGACAGGAACGCCCTTTAAGAGTTATACCGGTAGCGTCATCGGTCTCTATTCCGAGGCAGCATAGCCGCAAAAGTAGCGACGCCGTGCCCGAAACTCATAGACGGACACGTTCTCAAACTCATGCTCAAGACCCGAGTAGGTCCGATAGTGATTCCGCCCCCGCGGACGTTCCCGTGGACACTCCCGTGGACGATCCTGGGGTTACTCCTGTGGATGCCCCTGTACACACTACTATTCGAAAATTACCGCGTGGTCGCAGAAGAAGCAGCGGGGCCCGTGACGATGCTCGCGAGGCGCCTGCAGCAGAGAACCCGGAGTTGAGCTTGAACGCTAGCATCAAGCACGATCAAAAGACGCCGCTGCTACAGCGATCTTTTCGTATCACGCGAGGTCGAGGCGCGGTGGACGAGGCAGACCCCAGTCTAGCTATTATCAAGGCTGCTCCTGCTAGCAGATCTCCATCCGTAAAGTCTCTAGACCATACACCTTCGCGGCCTATCATGCTGCGCGTAACACGGAGCATGGAAAACATTATGCAGGCTGGAGTCAAAGACGGACTTGTGATTCCCGAGGGTTCGGTCCGCAGTGCCCGCGCAGACGATGGATCATCATCTGTGGATATGCGCTCGCCTCGATCCGGCACACCTGCGACGCCGAGCACCGCGATCCAGCAACAGCTGTCACAGGAGCAGCACCTCGGCGGCCGTCACGGCGGATCGCCCTCCGACGCCGGCCAACGGCCCCCCTCAATAGCCGAGTCGCTGGCCGACGCAGACACGATGACAGCGTCGCAGCTAAAGATGCAGCTACAAAGAGACCTACGAACGACCCTACCGGACAACCTGCCGCTGAAGAGTCTACAGAGCTCGCTCAACAAGACGGCCGATGTCATCGCCGTTGCTGCCACGACGCCCGCGCCGCCGCAGCGGCCCAAGAGCGGGCCGCGCGACTACATGCTGGAGCTGCTCCTGGTGGACCCGTCGTCAGCGCCCAAGAGCGTGCACGTGGCGCATATCTTCCGGCCGCACCAGTTGTCGCTCCCTGTGGTACACGAGGGCGACGTGGTGCTCCTGCGGGGCATGGGCGTGACCTCGATTAAGGACCGGGGCTTCGGGGTGCGCACCGCCGAAGGCTCCGCCTGGGCCGTCTTTGACGAGCAGGCCCGCAGCGCGTGTGCGGCGGGCGACGTACCACTACCGCAGATACGGGGCGCACCCATCGAGGTGATGGACGCGGAGGTGGCGTACGCCATGGGTCTGAGCCGGTGGTGGGCACGGCTGGATGATGCGGCGCGGAGCAAGCTGGCGAAGGCGACGCATAAGATGCGCGCTCTAGGCCGACATGGTGAATAACGAATGTCAGTTATGGTCTCGAACACTCATTATTTTTTTTGTATGCTCCCACGGGACGTGGTTGTCGATGTATTCATCCTGGCTTTTTCTACATGTCAGAGAACCCGTCGTCGGCTTTGATATAGCGACGGAGTTTGTGTTTTCTTTCTCAAGATGTCTTGTAGAATTATTGTGTATCTTGCTTTAAAAAGAGTCTGGGGAACAAAATTGTAATAGTGTTTCTAAAAGAAACCCCGACACTACTCTATCACGAATTAATAGACTTACTCGCTACAAAGGTGTAAGAAGGGAGAGCCGCATGGTTGCATCTTAGGTGATGTGGTGAAACGACGGCCTGGTTGATGGACGGCCTGTTCTGGAGACAAAACACAATAGCACGAACGGCATGAAACGCGAAACATCTTAATGGAACGACCTTTGTGCGAAGCTAGACCTCTCGGAATCGCAACGAGTTGAGAAGGTGGCTTAAAGGCAAAGATACAAGAGTCACATTTCACCAAGTAGGATTGACTATTCACATAGTCCGAGTCAGAAGTAAGGAACCGAAGAGAAAAATGAAGAAATGAAAAAAAAAAGAGAGTAGAGAATGGTGAAACGCAAAACGACGACTATTATTCGGTAGAGTTTCGGATGTATGTAGTGTATAACTGGCATGTGCTTGCCCGAATGTACACGTGCCAAAATGTGCGAGATGGAGAGGAGAAGTTGATGAGAGGGGCCGTGCAAGTTGCTCGGGTATCATGTCACAGGAACCTGATTCAGTTCATGAAGCGAAACGTCTTGTCAATGAGGGGCTGAGTGAGAGTAATAATAGCTTGGCAGGACTTGCATTATACTTGTTGGTGGTTTCTCTATGCCTAATGTTCGAACTCTGAAGTATCGCGGCTCTTGATGGTCTTGGGTGATTGTGGGCTGATAGCTTTGCCGAAGGCGTAACCAAGGCCATTTTCTGACTCATGTGAGAATCAGCGTACAGATATATGTGAGCGCATGTCGATGTCGAGAAACATGTGATTCTGGCGTAGACGAGATCCCGATCCGGGGCTCTCTGGTCCGAAGTAGCAATGGCACTTATACTTGGACAAGTCACAGATCGACAAAATAGAAGCTCTTCTCCACTGCGGGAAGATGGTCGCCCCCAAAGCGAGTATTGCTGCTGTATTATGCATGAAGCGTCATCATCTTGCCCGAATACATCCGAGGGGCGTGAATTTGCACCGGGCTGCAGCTCATTCGATTGAGACGCTGATAGATGACACTGTGGTTGTGATTGCCGGCCTGGAGGCAGCTACTTTGCACCTGTGGCTGATAGCTAAAGATGCGATGTTATATGTATGCTGGTGCAATGACAGCAGACTTGTGTATCGAAAGCCTGGAGGTCTTATTATGCATGTGCTTGGCATCGGCGCCATGCTTCTGTGAGACTTGACGACCTAATCAGGTCTCGGATTCCGGCAATATAATGTCTCATTATTCAATTTGTCTCGGCTCACAGGTCCGTCCAGCGACATTGAGGATTTGGTCGGGTCTGCCCGTTTTTCTTGTTCAATATCTCATGACTGAATTAGCCAGAGCCAACGCATTATGATGCCGCTCGTTCTAGTCAGAGTCTCTGCTTCTGGCTCTATTTTCGTTCTCCTGACGGGACTCGTTGCGTTGGGGGAACTCGCGCGTTCCACTGACCGCCAATAATCAGGGGGTGGGGGTGAGGTTAGGCGCTGCTCTGAAGGCTTTCCAGGGGGTGCATGAGACTTCTCCAAATTGTCGGGACAAGTCGGAAGCAAGAGCGGGGCGGGGCCATGTGTTGTTGTTGAATTTGGGGAAATAGCGAAAAATGTTCTGTCAAATTTGTTAGATACGGTATTATGTGAATTTCAAGAGCCGTCGAGGCGCAGCCGCACAGAGGCTGAAAAATTCATTTGATCCCTGCAGACAGCGCCGACCATGCGCCTCCAACAATTTCTCGGCGGGCACATTTCTCCAACTGCGTGGTCCAGCGGGAGTGGTCGGGCACAATCGGAGAGGGACACCCGACACCGGAAGAGCCATGTACAGTACATGCACACCGTCGTTACAGGCACGGAACGTTCCGCAGCAAAACGAGGTGCTACGCGCTGCCCGCGACTTGACTTCGGTCGAGGAACCCCGCGCGCTGGCTGTCCTGGAAAGTCTTGCTGAGATTTATGAATCGGTTTCAAGCTAGTCTGACAGAGAGGGCTGATCTCGGGAGATCTCAGAGCATGGCTGCAGTCATCATGTCGAGTTGGAGATGGAGGTGCCTGCCCGTACTCCAGCCCCTCCTGATCAGATCCTGTGGCGAATGAATCGAGGCACTCGTGCTG
The DNA here is from genome assembly GCA_018831755.1 of Niveomyces coronatus. Classification (NCBI taxonomy): domain Eukaryota; kingdom Fungi; phylum Ascomycota; class Sordariomycetes; order Hypocreales; family Cordycipitaceae; genus Niveomyces; species Niveomyces coronatus. The sequence continues at coordinate 19,290 of JAFEME010000106.1, read as the reverse complement.
AGGCAATGTATGGGAGAGATTCGATCATCGCTGACCTGAGAAATCGATTGATAATCTGCAGAACAGAGTCTAGAGTCTTCTGTCGTATATACAGTACATGTGGTGACGATGCTGGCAGAGATGCTTATGGTTGTTCGATTGGGTTGATCCCCAACATGAGCAATGGCACGCCTAAAATTCTTTCTCATTATCTACATACTTCTGTGCCAGTACATGGTACCAAGTCGACGCTGGCAGCTGGCATAGGACGGGCCGTGCTAAGATGCTCGAGCGAGACGACGCCGGGCCGTCGTGGATAAGCAACCATATTGGCAGCGAGGCGCTCTAGCATGCCATCAGTATGTAGATACAGTTGCGCTGCCAATACTAACCACAGGGTCTTGACCAATTTCGATTATCAATCCAGTCATATAATTAGTAGGCTCTTGGGAATCCAGACATATGAGTCAATTAGAGGAAGTCGAGAATGCAGCATCGGCCCCGGCCGGTGTGGGTGTACTCGAGTTGCTCGAAGCAGGATGGACGGTGGCGGGGCCTACTCGAGCGCAAGTACAGTACCTTAGTAGTGACGCAAGCTCCTCCTCTATGGGCAGGCTCTCTCATAGAGGACGTCGTTCATCCTGTATGTCGATTTTGCATAACATTATGTATCAGCCTCAGAAGTACAGAAAGCCCAGGCACCCAGTCACAGTCAATTTCAGGGCCTTTGGTTGGACAAACACATGCTGCAAGTCGCTGCTGCGACAAAGGCCTGGGAAAAGCCACCAACCTACCGGCGGCCATTGATGAATTCGCTATCGACACTCCCATCATTTCTCCAAGTCGTGGATTCCCTCCAACTTAGCAAAGTAGGCACTCAGCCAAGCCAGTAGTTACGTGCTTTTTCTTATGCTTATTATTACTCCCATCCCATAAAGTCACGGGTAACTTGGTGCTTTTATTACTTCCGTCTCACCCTTTATCATATTTTTTTCAATTCTTTCCATAACTAGACTTCTTCTGACCGCTCAAGAACCCTGTGACTTCATTGCCAGAGCCCAGCAAACCACAAATACATGTTTTGGAAACGAAAGCAGAGCAAGATTCTTGGTCTGTATAGATTGCTCTGGCTCCTTCTCCAAGTCTCACGAGGTATGTATAAAATAGATGTGCAAAGTCTTTCGTTAATTCCTACCCCAAGCCTACATACATACATACATACTTACACAAACACCTCCCCTCTTCCCCCCGCTTGGTCCCTGCAATTCCCGGCGCGCAGCTTGTTGAGCGGGCGCCGCCTCTCCTAGAACCACCCCCCCCCCCGGACCCCTCATCGGAGTCGGCCCCAGCAAAAACGACTTGTCCCCTTACTCCAAATTTTGTTTCTTCCCCTTCCTTGGACCTGTCCTCCGATTTGGCGCCGGCGGCGCGTTTTTGCACCACCACCCTTGACTTCATCTCACAGTCACAGTCACACCTCGAGACACGCACACATTGACACACATGCACATACTCCCACACCTTCGAAACTATCTAAATACTTCTCCCCTCACAAGTCAAACTTACCCGATCCTCTTTCGACCCCGTGTTGTACCGAGTTGCCAGCCTGGGTAGCTCCCCTCATGTCAAGCGGCGTGTGTGTGTGTGCTTTCAGTAGTTCCGTCCTTTGCTCTCGAGCCAATTTGCCCAGGACGCTACGCAACGCAACCCATCTCATTCCGCATCCTCTCACTCGGACCTAACTGCTCCACTCGACGCACTCCCGCCATATATATCCCGCTCTCCCCTCGGCAATATAAATCATGTCGAGATCAAGATTCTCTGCTGTAGCATCTGCTTTGGCACGCAATCCCCTAGCACATCGTCCTCATTTGTTGTCGCGTGCCTCTTCTTTGCAAATGGCTTCGACCCATTCCATCAGCACAGATTCATCCGACTTCACCACATCCTCTCGTGATTCCCCTGCTGTTGTAGCCTCCAAAACGTCTGCTCGCTCTTCCCCACAATCCTCATCACCAAATCAATCCACAACCGCCCATAAACTGTCTGGCCGCAATCTGACGAGCCCAGTCGACATCTCAGCTCTTCAAAGCACCATGAAGTTGTCTTCTTTGGATCAGCATCGTGGCTACGCCCAAGATCGCTTCGGCGAGATCAAGCAGGACCACTCCACCGAGTACCAGTCAGAAGCCAGCGCCGCTGGCTACCAAGTCATTCGCCAGCCTCACTGGAACAAGGGTAAGTCGATCTCGCCCTTGACGTTCTCTACCATAAGCCTCGCCGGTCGGATCAACGTTGTTTGTCGGCCATGATGCGTGAGCTTTACTCATGCTTTCTTCCTGCAGGCTTATCATTCACTCCCGAGGAACGTGTCGCCAAGAATCTCACTGGTCTTCTCCCTCACACCATGGAGAGCCTGGAGACGCAGAGTATTCGTGCCATGAAGATGATACAAACTCGTCAGACGAACATTGACAAGTACCTCTATTTGTCCAACCTCAAAGCCCAAAACATCGATCTCTTTTATCGCCTCCTCATGGACAATATCCGTGAGCTCATGCCCCTCGTATATACCCCCACCATTGGCGACGTCTGCTTGCAGTACTCCACTCTATATACCCGTCCGGAGGCGTTGTATATTTCCTTGAAGCAACGTCGCTCCATCAAGACTATGCTGCGCAACTGGCCTTGCTCCAATCCCGAGATCTGCGTCGTCACCGATGGCTCCCGCATCCTCGGCCTTGGCGATCTCGGCGTCAATGGTGTCGGCATCTCGGTAAGCCTTAGAGGGGTGCCTCGTGGCTAGTATCGGCAACTGACGTGTCTCACTAGATCGGCAAGCTTTCATTGTACACCGCTGCTGCGGGCATCGACCCTGAAAAGACGCTGCCCATTGTCCTCGACACAGGCACGGATAATGAGTCCAACCTCAACGACCCTTTGTACCTGGGTCTTCGCCAAAAGCGTGTTTCCAGGAGTATCCAGCAAGACTTCATGGACGAGTTCATGGCTGCGGCCAAAGAGGTCTACCCGAACATGGTAGTTCAGTTTGAAGACTTTGACAGCGAAAAGGCCTTCGGCTATCTCGACCGCTACCGCAACACCCACCGGTGCTTCAATGATGACATTCAAGGCACCGGCGCCGTCGTCCTCGGAGGCTACATCGGTGCCGTAAACTTATCCGGTGTACCTCTCGAGGACCAGCGGCTCGTCTTCATGGGCGCTGGTTCTGCGGGCGTCGGTGTCGCCAAGCAGCTCGTCGAGTATTACACTAAGCGAGGACTCAGCGAGACCGAGGCTCGGGATCGTTTCTGGCTAGTGGACACCAAGGGCCTTGTGACCAAGGACCGCGGTGACCACTTGGCTGACCATAAGCACTATTTCGCCCGTACCGACAACAACGGCCAGCAATTTCGTACCCTCGAGGAGGTTATCGAATATGTCCGTCCGAGTGCACTGATCGGCTTGGCGGCGACACATGGTGTCTTCACCGAGCCGTGCGTCCGTGCTCTTAAAGCCTCCGTAGACCGTGGCGGTCCCAACCGCCGTCCAATCTTGTTCCCCCTCAGTAACCCTCTGACAAAGGCTGAGTGTACGTTTGAGCAAGCTGTTGAATGGACTGACGGTTCCGTCATCTTTGCCTCTGGCTCGCCATTCTCATCCTTTACCGCACCAGACGCCAGCGGGAAAGCGGTAGTATATCACCCCAATCAGGGCAATAATGTCTATGTCTTCCCGGGTCTAGGACTCGGCGCTATTCTCGCACAGGCCACGCGCATCACCGACGACATGGTGTACACTTCTGCCTCTGCTCTGGCAGGTGCTTTAAATGCTGAAGAGACTGCCGCCGGCCTCATCTATCCCCGCATCGAGCGTGTACGTGAGGCGAGTGTCATCATTGCCCGCGAGGTGATGAAGACTGCTCGGCGTGAAGGGGTCTCAACATTGCCCGAAGAGCTCTGGAACGAGTGGGAAGAGTGGGGTGATGTTGCCCTGACTTCCTTCATTCGACAGCGTGTTTATGACCCTCATTCGTTCAACGACACAAACAGTCGTCTCTAAATGTGTGAGAGGGTGTGAGATATGACGGGGGCGAGAAAAAAGGCGCACCGATATCGCGTGGATAGATGCAAGGACGTGTGACCGGATACCTGCGTTTGCCTCTGCGAGGCCATGATTTTGAAATGAGGGTTGAAAGGGCGAGAATAGCATGTTAAAGCCGCCTCGCCAGACAGGCATCCAGAAAAGCATCATAAAGAGTAATTTAGCTAATCTCAAAGTTTGACTTGATGTAATCCGCAGCCGTCGAATGTGTTTTGTCGTGACATATTCGTAGAGCGCGCCTAAGTGAAGAAGCATGGCGACGTAACCATAGAGGCTGCCGTTCATATGGAATATTTTGCGCGTAGGCGAACGATTGGATCCATTCGAAATATTGGCGCATCATTTTTCCGTAGTGGATGGATGATAACCACAGACTCGTTTTGTTACACGGCTCCAAGTGAGGCGCAGTTTTGAAGATCCAGGTCAAGCACAGCGCGTGGTATCATGCCGCCGGTTGTACGCATGACACCAAGTCCATTCTCTTGGGACAAAAACTTCTCGGAGACGTAGTGTGCTCAAGGCTCTTTGTATCCGCCAATTTTCGAGCCGTTCACGCCGGGATTGAGGATGCCACTGCTTCCAGCGCAGCCGAATCGATCCGTCTTCATCATCGTAGATTGGTCTTCGTGAGTGTAAGCAAGCCGACGGGGAGCGGGTCCGAAAAGGTATACCGTATAACAACGCCAATGGTGGTGTTAAAGAAAGAGCAAAATGATAAGCTGTATACGTCCTCTGAAGAGGAATGGGAAACATCAGTCGTAATTATTAGAGATGATGGGAGAAGGGGGGAAGAAAGCAGATGGGGGAGAGCAAGGGAGTTGGTTTTGGGGCGATACCGTCGGAAATCGAGGTGCCCGCTTCGGAACGCCGAGCGGCACCAGCGGCTCGGATTTCCTTTGGCGCAGTCGAGTCTTGCCGACGCGAACGATTGTACTTTGTAAGCGACTGCAACTTTCACAATTACAACAACGTATGATTTGCCAGGCCAATAGCTTTACAACCTCTTTTATGCCTGCCTCTTCGAGTCACTCCTCGTTCGCCATGCTTCCACTACTTAGCCCGCCACTAAAGTAAGATAGTTTCGGGTAGGCGTTTAGCATCTACGTCCCTCCGACATGGAAATACCATTCACACGTATCTGTAGTAAAAGCGTCTTTGCGAGATATCGCGGTTTGAGTAGGAAGTTTGGATAAGAGAATGTGATAGAGAGATCCGGAAGCTATTTCTCGGAAATAACCTGATCACGACAGTTGCCGGTGATAAGTCCAACAGCGTCGGAACGGCGCGACGCTCTCCTGCGAACTATGATAAATAATCGAAGACCAAAAGATATCCTCAAGACAGAATATCTACTAAGTAAATGGGTGGTAATTCCTGGTCACAACTTGGTACAATCGACATGTTTCACAACTACAAGTCGCCCTTTAACGTAGCTGCTATTATCTTGGAGTTGGCTATGCATCACGCTGTCGATATAACGCGCTCTTGAATATTTCAGTCATGGGAGTGCATTTTGAGTACGGCAAGAGCGTTGTCGTCACGGCAGTCAATCGGAAAGCCGGACTACACGCACTCCAAATATCGGTCGGAGTTATCTACTACCAGTTCGGTCTGCACGTCTCCCAAAAGGTAAACGAGAGCAGCGGGTACGTTTCATCAATATCCAAGTGCTCTATAATCTCGAGGATGTCGCGTCGCTTTCCTATATCCTCTCGACCTCATTCGACGTTGGACTCACCACATCAAAGACACCGCGGCCACGGGGACAATCAAACAAGCTGGGCGCGGTATGGTCGCAATATTTCCCGCCGAAGCCCACCTGGTCAGCGAAGGATCTGGAGTCTCAGGCAGGCAGAGTCTTTATCGTCACCGGCGGCTCCTCCGGCATTGGTTTTGAGCTCGTCAAGAAGCTCTACCACTTGGACGGCACAGTGTACATTGCTAACCGCTCCCAGGATGCCGCCGAACGAGCCATGCGCGATGTCGCAGCCTCGACGACAACATCGTCGGGTCGCCTAGAGTACCTGCCTCTAGTCCTTGACGACCTCGCCAGCATCAAAGCGTCGGTTGACCATTTCCGAGCAAGGGAGTCCAGGCTCCACGTGCTGTGGAACAACGCCGGTGTGTCCCAGCCACCCGCCGGCAGCCTCTCGAAACAGTCCATCGAGCTGCAGCTCGCCACCAACTGCATAGGGCCCTTCCTGCTGACGACGCTTCTGATGCCGCTGTTGGAGGAGACCGCCGCGGCGGAGGCGCCCGGCCGCAACCCGCCGCCCCGGGTCGTCTGGGTCGGCAGCCAGATCACCGAGCTGATGGCGCCGAGGGGGGGCCTGGTCATGGAGGAAATCGAAAATCCTCCCTCCGACACCACGCGTTGCTACACAAACTCCAAGACGGGCAACTGATTCCTCTCGTCGGAGCTCGCCCGCCGGGCCGGGCCGAAAGGCATCATCAGCGTTGCGCTGAACCCGGGCGCGTCTCCGACCAGTCTCTTCCGACACAAGCCGCTACTACCGTACATCCTCTGGTTCATGATGCACCCGGCGGATCTGGCCGCACTGACCGAGCTGTACGCCGGTCTCTCGCCTGATATAGCCATGGAGAATAGCGGCTGCTACGTGGTGCCGTGGGGCTCTATCCACACCCGCCCGCGACCGGACCTCGTCCAGGCTATGGCAGCCAAAGACCAGGGCGGAGATGGCCGCGCAGCCGAGTTCTGGGAGTTTTGCCACTCGAAGACTAAAAGCTTTGTTTGAGATCTGAAGTACGAGGAGAAGATGGAATCGGCGCGCCAGGAGTTTGATCCTCCTGTGAGGTATCGCGGAGAAAATGGCCATCTTGTTCCTAACATCATGTGCTGAGTCGAGATCTGCTTGTGCTTGAAGTAATACATGCGTCAATATTGTATCTAATACTGAGTTTTTATCGATCCCTGATTATTGGAGATCGATTGTGAATCATGTAGCCGTCTAGATTACCCAAATCTCGGCTCGTGATGAATAGCAGCGCATGGTGTGTTTTCAATCGTCTAGAAAGCTTTATTCCACTTGTGAAGGAACACAGCCTTGAATATAGATAACCCAAGTAATAGGAAATTCCCACGTTTTCGAAACTTCTTTTTCTCCAATTAAGCTTGGTAACTTGCCACTATACCTTGCAATGCGCGTCGTTGCCAATCAACGTTGTCTAAGCAATAAAAACATAGTAGACCTTGCTGTTTTCGGTGGAAGAACAATGAGCCATAACCGAATTGTAATGTTTAGTATTGAATTCGATTTATACAAAACATCGGATGTGGGCCAAATACTTGTGATTTAAGTTGACTATTCTATTGTAGAATTGTTAGACTCGCAAGTCAGATCCCTTTTTCCTGGTCATCTACCCCGATATCGCGTAGCTATCTGCTAAATCTGCTTCTGCCGATGGTACCTCGCTTGAAGCTTCAGAAACGCGCGGATTTTAGTCGTGCTGTTATCGACATTAGTCAGACAGGCGTCGGTTTCATGTCTTTCGGAATTCAACTTACGCAGCGCTTGCTGGGGGACCCGAGGTTCTAGAAGTATCTGGGTTAGAACTTGACTATGATGGGCGTAGCTTTAGTTCATAAATTTACCTTGTGGCATTTGCTCTATGTCGCGAAAAAAACAGTCAGTAATGCCATGAAGACTGCTTGTTTTCCTAAAGCTGGCCGATGACTTACGCTGCAGCAGTCTCCATTGGAGCTGCAGTGGGAATCCTTTTTGCCGCAGCGCGCGGCGAGCGAGCCCTCGTTCTGCTCCATGTTGAGAGCAGCAGGACCGGCAATGGCGAGGCCGAGGAGGAAGCTGAGAGCGATGGCGAACTTCATGATGTCGATTGTAGTTGTGGTTTTAGGTGATGTTAAAGTTGTTGTAGTGTTCTTCTGCGAATGCTGATGATGAGAGGGCAAAAGAAGAGAGCGTAAGGGGGGAATGACTGTATTTATAGATAATTTCGACCGACAAGAATCTCTTCCAGGACTTGTCTATTGATGCCCATGGCCCCAATTGTAGCAACTTCGTGTTATTGACGTCAAGCAGGATTTGACTCTCCAGAACCGGAGAAGCAGCCGCAGCTGACATTGGAGGCGGTGCACGAACTCGGACAAGATAGCCTGTTGACAGTCAATCATAGTCATCTTGGACTGGGGCCCGGTTGACCCAGATATTACCTGACCTTGCCAGACCCTCCCGTGTACGCAGGGAGCACACCTTGTAAGTGATTAAGAAGTATCTCCGGCGTGGAAAGGCGAACTACTTGCACTACACAGCCAGTGAGACATTTTATTGAAGAAAGGATTTTGCCGATTAACTTCAAGGTAGTCTCTGTCGATACGGTCATTTTCCGTCTCGCGAACGAACTGTTCCTAATGTTCATCTGTGGTCGTCAAGCCTGTCTTCTGCCAAGCATTGGCATATACGGCAGTTCTCCCAGATGCCGAATTACTATCACGCTCTAAGCCTACTCTCGTCGTCAGGCTACGCAAAATGCTCGATGTTATGCCTAATTCTACGAGCGATGATCCGAAGAGGCTGTGTCCGCAACAGGCCCGTTGCGTGAAAACGTATGGAGGTTTGAGAAACTCTCCGCCAAGCATTCAGCAGCTGCCACAATGGGCCTCCGTTGGTATTTCCTTGCTTTTGCGTCTCTGCCCCGTCAGCCACCCCCGTTTCGATCTCTTCGGATAATCTCTAGTCGGAGTTGCGTCAGCCTGTCTCCGCGGATAAGTGTCGATCAGGGATTGAGTCGCAGGCAGCCATCCTACCTGTTGATCCAATCTCCGTGTCCGCGCCGTCGCTCTTCCTTAACGCCGGCAGATATATATATGCGTGGATGATGGGTGCGAAGTCTGTAGGGGGCTTTCTGCTTACTGCTTCTGCCATGCGGATAGCCACCGAAAACAAGCGGGGTCAAGAGTCAGCCATCGATCGCCCAAGTCAAGGCGGTGGATAAATAAACGGATGAAACAGCCCGGGGGTACGCCATCGAACCCGGAGGTGGACAATAAAAATAGCCGACTGGATGGTAATAAAGGATTGGGTGAGGTAGCAGCTTTTTTTTGGCCGCCACATGTCTACCTGTACCGTTGCCAGCCCACATCCCGCAGCCCTATAGGGAGGTTTCCCCTGTACTAGGGTTGGTACTGTACCTCCACAACTGTAGTACCAAGATAGCATGGATGACTACCAGGTTTAAACACTCTACATGACGTCCCACTGGTCGCACCCCCGCATCGCACCCACCCGGCTTCTGCTTCCATCAGCCGGGACTGGCCTTCTTCACCTTGCATGCATGAACCATAATGGCTCCGCCTTTGGACCCGACAACGACCTTGTGTCTCGGATTCTCCCCCGACCGGCCATGTATTCCAACAAGTGCGAGATGCGCCTGGAACAAGATCATCAACTCGCTCTAGTCCCCGAATCCTCGCCAGCGACTGTGCCACCATGTAGGGACGGCTATCCATAGAATCCGCATTCAGCGTCGCAGAAGGATGCTGCTTGTTCCTGTTGCCGCTTCCTCTCAAAAATACCTGCATCTTTTCTCGTCTGGCACCTGACAAAGCCGCCTCGCTGCCACGTCACGGCGAGGTGGCTATGCAGACCCCTGCTGCGACAGCACATATTGACGGCACGACGTGAACAAGGAACGCAAGCGGCCAGCGCGATGGCATGTTCCGGGAAAATCGCTCGATATCATTATCGACCTATCACCTACATGGGCATTTTCTCCTAGAGTCAACTTCCTTGTCAACTAGTGGCATACTGCGCCTGGCCGTATGTCTGAAGCGGCTGCTGCTGCTAAAACGGCTGATGTGGCATCGTTGGCCGTCATTAGAAGTGCAGAAGCAGTCAAGTAGACAGACGCGATATGCTAGGGCGTCCTTTTGCCTGTCTTCCGCAAGTGGCTCAATGCACTTGGTGCCGTAGTAAATTGTCCTTGAGCATCCGGAGCGTCGTCTCCCGATCAAGTTTAATCGAATATCAAAAGTGGCAGATCTTACCGCCTTCGAACTGCCGGCGGAGTGAGAATGGAGAGTCCGCGAGATGGCGCCACCTTAAAGTCTCTCCATGGATACGTGGATACAATGGCCATGGCTGGCTGACACGAGCGCCCGACAACGACTGCCCGGCAGTTTCTTCGATCGGCCCTACATGGAAGTCTCCCCGCCCATCGCACATAGCCACAACAAGAGGCAGTATCAACTCCCTCAGTTAACGCCATCACAGAGAGGATCATGACTCCTGAATAGAGCCAAGCTCTACAGAAGTCACGGTCTGAATGCGATATAAGTGCGATCAGCGATGCCTTCGGCCAGGCTTCAGAGCGGACATGCGTCCCATAAAAGGCCTCGTAAGATCGAGGGGCTGTGTTTGGTCATGGCATTGATGCCGAGCGTGCATAGCTATGGCGGTTAGCATCGTGGTGGGCAATTCTAAACCCCCGACTCTCTCATGTATCAGCACGTCTTTATATTTCTGTCACATAGTAGTAAGCCGAGGAGTTGTCCATTATGTGACTTATCAGGCGAAGAGCGGGCAGAATACGAATGAATTTCAGGCAGTTCACTTTCTTCCTCTCTTCTCGGGCCGATGAATGATACCAGTGGCTAGTTAGAATCCGACCACCGATAACACTCATATTGTCTTGTGCTTACCTCTATACTGATGAGAAGAAATCGCTGCTCTGTTGATGGGAAACTTCTCAGAATTCCCCGATGACGGCCATGTTCTTGAATCAGTCTGAAAAGCCTGGCCATAATTTGCCTACTATTCGGCCGTGTGCTCAGGCGCTCCTCTCTCTCGACAGATATTCATAGGGATTGCTGGAAAGCGCGTTGTTGATGCATCAGTGTGTGTCCACGCTGGCGAGGGCTTCTCGGGACCTATATCGGGGTGGCAAGTTCTTCGACAGCAACCTCTCCAATGACGGAAAAGACAAAGTCACCTGCTCGTTGCGACGCACGAAACAACTAAACGCATCTCACAGCTTTTTGAAAGATAGCAGAAAGACGATTAAGCAGAGAAAACAACTATTTACGAAGTGAGTAATCATTTCCTATATACCACGCTATCGTTATGCATTGCTATCAGATGGGCTTTCTATGCAGATTTTCACCGTGTTTGTTTCCGCGTACCACGACGTATGTCGACCGGGTTTTCTAGCACGTCATTTGCTCTTAGGCGATATTAAAATAAAACGCTTTATGATATATTTGAAATGGGCCTCTCGACTCGATACTGTTGACCAGAAAGGACCTTGATGGGGAACTGCTCTTCTGTAGGCACGCTGCCATCTTGCTGCTAAGACAACTTGTCAATTTCGTTAGTTCAGTTGCTGCTAAACTTCAGCTCAGAGTACTCTTGACCTAGAACCGTAAGTATCGCCCTCGCTGACAGGTCGTTGTATAATGTATTGGGGTACAGGAAGGTGTCCCGTTGATAGTGATCTACAGGCTACAACAGAGAATCACAACATTGTGATACAATCTCATATTGAGACGTATTCGCGACTCGGCATCCAACATCAATAAAGAGACCCTGATACGGGCTTATGTATCTTCCAATGTACTGTTAGAGTGGCTTAGAACACCTCTCTGTTCCGCGTTTGACTTCTAGCTGCTCGGAGCTAAAGTAATGTAGTGATTATGAGCAGCTTCCTTAGCTAGTGCTGTGTAGTCATCTAGTGTCGGTGAATCGACAATGGCTTATATGACGAGCTGCTTGATCTAGCCGGCTAGACCGCGCGATCCTATAGAATTTTGACAATGACGACAATGGCGTAGTCAACCTCCAGCAGTGGCGAGAGATGAGTAGTGTAAACCGCAAGACTACCTCTGCGTGAAAGAAAAAAGCGCGCGTCACCACCTAGAGTCAGCAACAATATTTTCTAGAAACCATGTATTGCAGCCAAGCCCATCGAGCTGATTAGCCCGTCGGCGTCGCTACTACATCCCCAAACTACGGGCTTCCTGCAGCAGTCAAGGGCCACGCTGGACGGTAGGAGCGCTCAATTGCTTCATGACTTCGCGCAATGAAAGAGACTGCGGATAAGCGTCGGGTGCTTGCAATTGCAGATTATACGCTCCAATGAGGGCTTGCGCATGTCACAACGAATCATTTACTGTGCTGTGGATGTATTGCACGGCGGCCATGACGATTGCATCCTCGCACCTGGGTATCGGGAGCTCGTTGATGGAAAGATAGTCCGAAATGGCGTGAGGAATGGCCAAATTGTCATCGTCGAGGTGCAGCTTATACTCGAAGGCATTAGAATATCCTCTTGAATAAATCGCAATGACGGACGCTGTGAGTACTTTCGAGAGTGAGCCGTTGCCTCGACTGTATATTATCTGCGGCAAATTCTTGTTTGAGATATCTACGACTAGTGGTCCATTCGTCTATTGTTGGGTCGTCAGATGATACCCATAGAGAAATCGGAGGGGCACCTTTCGTCGAGTTACTACCCGCAGCGCAGGCTCGAAGGTCTGCAATCTCTCGATCATGCACGTCCTCATGTCAGGCATCCAATGCAGCACCAGCAAACTTCGGTGGCGTCTTGGCCAAGACATACCAGCTGGCGCTCTCACAACCGTAGTGTGAGTGAGGATCCGAATGGAAATACTGGTCAGAGTGCCAAAGGTGATTGAGGGTCAACCTCCTCAGAACACATGTCACAGACCACCCGAGATAGCCATATAACACACTCGCTGCGAAGAGATTTCGTGCTGCACTGTTGGTGGACTATGACGCATCGCCGAGCTTGTGTTCCGTCGTTATCTAGTAGACAATCCTATGCATAGACTCGACGAAAAAGGCAAGAACTCCGACCTCGAAAGGTGTTTTTAGCAGATCTTGAATGTCCCACATCTCAACAGTACCCGCCTTTACAAAGCCTACGTACAGATTCGGTGGAACTAAATCATCTTGCTCACGCTTTCATTATGTTGGATGCTGCTGGTATATCTGTGACGAGACGTATGGGGCTGGCGAGTCATGTTGCATCTGCGCGCTAATCTTCCGTCTTGAAGCATCGTTTGGATTATGGCGTAGTTGCACTATGTGATGAAGCGTATTTCATGTAAACTAGCTTCATCGACGCTAGATGACGGGAGACCGATCCATTACAACTATCAACTGGGCTTGGCGCTTTGCGAAGCTTCATGCTAGTCTCCATCATATGGTATATCGAAGACGAGTTCGCCGATTCCCGCAAAGAGAGCCACGAAGTGCAAGGTACGGAGAAGCGAGTGCTTGACAAAAGCGGTAGAGACGTTTCTGATAGTCCATACGCTCTACAGATGATGCTTCATAATTAAAAGAAGCTCTGAGAAGCAGGGTAAGCATGTGAAAAAAATAACGTTTACTATTTGCGCGGTGCTAACAGAATCTAGATCACACTTGTAAGAATGTCCGGGGCATCGCGACCTAAACTATGGGACAAGTGCCACACGTGTCATCTATAGGCTTGAGAAGTGATAAGAGACCAATGACGCTTTCAGGAGGAAAGAAAGCATCTTTCAGAAGCTCCTTTATTGAAAGGATACCTGCTGCCCAAGGGCAATCGCGGCGTGGCTTTGGACGATGATGAAGCCATGGCATTTTTACCATGTGGTGACCTGCTGGGTTGGTAGAGTACATTCAGCGGCAAGTAGATTGTCCAATGGCAACAGGCAAGATGAGTCCGTGACGCATGGAGGACTAGCACAAGCTTATAGCAGGAATGAATTTTGGGATATGTAAGCGACCAAGCCACCAGTCAGTGGTTGGGGAGTCATCTAGGAATGAACCACCCAACGCTAGTGTTCGGGTCTCGGAGACTCGTCGTCCAAAACTTGGCGTCTGGGGATGAGGATAGACGGACTGGTGAAGGATTGCATATGACTGTTGTCTGTCCCTGTACGGTGAACCACAAGCTTCTCAGGGCCATGCTCCGCGTGGTACGAATCCTTCCCTTGGAACAGAAGCCTTGACAAGATGCGATTAATGCATACCATCGCGGCAACAAAACATGTCGCCCTATTAGGCAAGTCTCCTAGAATCTGCCGTGAAATCACAGTGTTTTGCTCCTGCTGGCGGAAGGTTCATGGTCGTTCTGTAGTCACAACCTACCCTCAGCAGGGCATTTCTCAACTTTTTGTTTTCGCGTTTTCGTTTTCCCCGGCAATTCGCTCGAAGCGTCTGCATAAGCAGAGGAGGGAGGGCAAAGGCAATTCACGACGGCAATTCAGGGTTCATGATGGCGGGAATTGTCAGCCGATGTGCAGCAATGGATGAAAGGAGCAAAGCTGACAGCGCGCGCCATTTTTTGGGTGCGTGCGGGCAGAGTCAAGAAACGTGGCGGCGCCTCTTTTGATGCCAAACTCCGGGAATGGGATGTGTGTGCTGCTCGGAGGCTTGCCCATCAAGGGTCTTTTTGATTTTCCTCACAAGGCAAAAGGGAGGGGAGAATCTGACCTGAGGCGGCGATCCAGCGGAGAGAAGGTTTGTGTGTGGCAAACGACGGCACGACGGCACGACGGCGCCTACGAGATATCAGCTTCTATCACGTGACTTGTCACACTTTCATCCATCACGCATTTTGCTTTTGCCACCATTGCTGATACGGAAATTCGTATGTCTTCCCGCCAGCTCAGCCAGTCTATATACTGTATATATATACATTTATATATGCAGTAGCAAAACTCTATTGATGCAAGGCCGACGACCTCTTACTCGGGAACACATCAGGAAGTCCCCACTGCAACTCCGGCGTGTCCCCCCCCCCCCCTCCGCCATCCCATCCCAATCACATTCCGGACTTCGCAGCGTATTTCCGTATTGTTTTTTCACGTTTTCCTCTTTAAATCGCAACGCTCAGGGCGGTAATCCCTTGTGCTAAGACTCGGGATTCCACACGTCAAACAGGAAAAACTGAAAGGGACAGGACGCAAACACGCGGGGGAAGCCGCAAAAGACCTTTCGGGAAAAGCAGGAGCCTATAATTTCCTTTCCGGAGCGCGCGCGGGGGAGGGGCCAAAGATCACGGCAAGTAACGCGCGCGCGCGCACGGCGAATATCTCAGAGGTCCAAGTGTGGCGTCCCCTCCCCGCGGGATCCCCTTAGAGCTGAGACCTCTCCGCAAACTGGGCCCGATGGGCAGATGCACGCGGGGAGGAAGGGGGCATAAAGGGAACTGCGTGCAGGTGTATGAGTGGTTGCGAATTTTACACCTACCAGATTACGTGAATTATAGACGATGTATACCATGTGCAAAACGTATACGACGTCAATCCCAATGATCAGCTAACACACAGGTAAGTAAGTAGTAGTGGTAGTCCCAACAAAATCCAAAAACTCCGTACATTCCGCGGCCTAATGCACATGGGGAATGGGAGGGTTTCGAGACGCGCGATGAGGGGATGGTGTCATCTGCGGTCGTCGCATTCATCGCCTTGTGATTCGCCGCCTACGGGGTAGGTCTCGCTTGCGCGGTTTCTTTTAATATGTAGACATGCATTGTGTCTGTGTCTGTGTGTGGTATTTGTGGTATTTGTTCCCCACAGTCTTCGGAACGTCTCGTTTGATTGATTGTCTTGATTCATCAGGTTTCACATACATCTTTTTAATTAATCGATACTGGAAAAGTCCTCACGGTGCCACTGCTATACCCCTCATATAACCATCAAGATTCCAACAGAGCATTGATGGGCATGATGTAAGAGTTTAGGTTGTCACGATATATTTGATCATTTACTTTAGTTGAGGTCTCCAGACTACAGTCAAATGACAGCGTTGCAGAGGTTTGAGTTTGGGCATTGACGCGGAGAATGAACCAAATCTGGACTCTTGGGTGGGCGAAAGGGTACATGCCAAATTTAAACAGAGGGAAGGGTTCATTCTTTTTGTCTGAGCGAAAGTTGTCAAGAGCAAGCCCCCGTCCTGGTGTCGAGCTCTGCATGCTCGAATCAATAGAGTCATGCAAAATCCGAGCTACGGTCAGCTTTGCCTAGACGGGAATGGAGGAACTCAAGTTCCCCAGAAGTTACCGACATAGCGGGCGCGGTGCGATTGTCCGGCCAGGTGAAACAGAAAAGAATCTTTTTTGTGCGTATCATTGTTTGGTTAGAGATACCATTTTTTTTTTTTTTTGCGTTTTCTCGAGCAAAAAGAAAAGTGTCTTGTTCTGTTGATGACTAATGCTAGCCAGTTAGTGGTTCAGGAAAGTTGAGGGCTTAAAACATAGTCGTTGACACCTTATATATGCGGTTGAAGCGGCGGGCGGCGAAGATGTCGTCAGGCATTTTTAACGAGCAAGATTGACTAAAAATAACTTGTTATGATGAAGACGACATTCAACTAAGAGAGATGTCTTTTTCATCTTTCTTTAATGAACCTTGCGCGCTTGTCGAGAAGACGCAACCAGCATGACGATGAGACGGGGGAAGTGGTGCGAGTTCTGGGCTCTCATGCGTGACCCTGTTGGTCAGTACACAAGTTTCTGTACCATTTTTTTTCTCTTCTTGCTCGTACATTCGTAATGGCAGCGTTTGGCAGAAGAGCTCTGTGCGGCCGCCGCCGCCACCACCGCTCAGCTTTGGCGGGGAAAGGGCTGGAGAAAAGACTGAAAAATGGCATCTTCACAGCCAACCCTATATTGGCAATTGTTTTTTCATTTTTTTCTCCTTCTCATTTCTTCGTCCGGGTCGGGCTAAGCCAAAAGCATCCCTCGTCCCCCGCCAAAACTACATGTTCCTCAATGTGGTCTCGTTTCTCGAGACTTGGCAGAGGCACTCGCTACGGCAGATGTGCCCGCCCTCCTTCTCGTGATGGCCGAGCGCTGAGAGAGAAGCGAGATAGACCTAGAGGGCCTGTTGCAGCATCAGCGCATATAGTCCCCTGGGCCGCCGCACCCCTTGTAATCTTGAAGGCCGCATACATACAGAGCGGAGTTTTTTACTCTGGACGGACCTTTCTTTTCCCATTTTTTTTTTTACAGTGTCGAGGACAAAGCATTTCAATATTCTTTACGGGATAATCCGATTCGGTTTTTGTTCTAATAGAAACTGAGCAAAAAGCAAATCATTAACCACTCTCCCAGGCCAACTCCCCCTCGGCCGCGCCTCTGTCTCTCCGTTGCCCCGGGGTTCCGTAGTACATACTGTACATACTACTACTATATATCGTGACTGGCCTGACTGGGTCTGCTGCACCTATTCTTCTTTCTGCACAGATCCGTCCAGCCGTGACAGAGCTAGTTTGATCCAGACCTGTGAGGCAAATAAAAGCTTGCACGTCCCTGTTAGGCTTTATTAATCACTTTTCTCATTTATTTTACCTTTTATTAATTCTATTATTTTTTTTCTCTTCCAAACTAGCATCGGAGAGCTCTCCACTGACTGGTCCCCCCCCCCCCGGTCATCGCCACCCACACAACACTTGTCATCAATAGCTTCCCCTCGTCGTCGGTTCGCCCTTGTTATAAACCGGCCAGAAGCCCTCCTCCGCAAGACCCTCTCCTTTCACCCCGAGCTCCCGCTTCCGACCCCGGAATTTCGTATCAATTTTTATTGTATTTTTTTTTCTTCTCATTCATATTCGGTTTTATCTTGCTCAGGCCCCAGAGCAAACTTGCTCCTTGAATCATCTCCTTCTTGACAACTCCATGTTGTGACAACACCGAGTGACTATCGACAACACAACCCGGTGCTTACTCAAACGGCGATTACCGTATACTGCCCACGATTACCTTGAAAAGAGAGAAAAAGTCCCGCCCCGCCGCTTTTCGACATACCCTTCACATGCATTACTCCAGCTCGACGGCATCATATTACGCACTAATAAGCTCTTACTGCTGGAAACCCCCCTTCATGTGGATAGCGGTCCATTTCTAGATTTTCTCTCGCCTAGGACAAGATACAATTTATTTTTGTTTCCCTTGGCTGGTTCTTAACGTCATCTGTTGTTTTTTTCTTTTCTCGTGCGTACTGTTTCATCGAATCGACACTTGTGAATCGGAATCTCGATTTCTGGCTTCCCTTCAATCCGCGCACGTCTTGTCCGGGACCAACCAAAACACCGTCCACCCCGTTTTCGGTCAAGCGGACCAACATTCCACGAAACTGCGCCGAATCAAGCTACACGACCCGGCAAAAAAAAAAGGCAATTTTAGGCGCCAGCTCTGGAGCTTCTTTTCTTGCAATCTCGACAATTCTTGCTGCAAGTTTAAACAAAACAAAAAAGGGAAACACAAGCATCAAACGACGACAAGGCGATTCGGAATCGAAACTCCGCATCCCTAGGCGGCCATCTCCCAAGCTATATACTACACGCAAGCGCCTGGAAAGGTCGTCCCTCTCGACCGACAGACTCGGCCGGACTAGAGTCAATCCTCACTACAAGCGTTTTTTTTTTTCTTCTTCTTTCTTTGCAAGCGCGGCGTGACGGCCGTTGCAAAAGAACCAAAATGGCGCACAACTCTGATCAGGACTCGTTCGGCAGCCGCTCGCCGACCCCGCCCCCGGCGCCGCTGGTCAAGACGGAGAGCAACAACAACACGGCGGCAGTCAAGAAGCGCAGCCCCGTCGAGGCTGGCGGCGTGGTCAAGACGACCAAGCGGAGGGCCGCCCGCGCCTGCGTCTCCTGCCGCGCGCGCAAGGTCCGCTGCGATGTGGTCGAGGGCGCGCCGTGCGGGAACTGTCGCTGGGATAACGTCGAGGTACGTGGTACGAAGCGGGCTGTTGGATTGCACAGCAGGGTTTACTTGGAGGGGTTTTTTTTTCCTTTTTTTTTCCCGCAGTATACTTACTATTTGGCAATGTCTAACGGTTTCTATAGTGCATTGTACAGGAGAGCCGGCGTCGCAAGTAAGTCTTGCAGTTTGTCTCATTCTATATCCCCCCCCCGGCTTACTCATGCATATTGAGCCCTTGTCCTTGCACTCGAACCTTTCATGTTGTCATTTTCTCGCACATTCACATGTCAGCAATGGCAAGCACAATACGAAAAAAACTGGATACTTCAAGAGGGCACATTTTCTCTCCAATCTCTTCCCCATGTTTTTTTCCTTCTTTTTCACATCGTCTTTTTTACGGGGCCAACGGAGACCCGGGGCGACTCGACCACCAACGTCCTCCTGGTCTTTCACAAGCCAGCAAAGACACGTCACGCACAGAACAAGAAAAAAAAAAAAAAAAAAAAAAAAAACCAC